>PVIC010013966.1:0-37243 GCA_004025085.1 Thryonomys swinderianus
TTATTTCCTGTTTTAAACATGAAGAAAAACATCATGAATGCTCATGTACCTTTTAGCTGGCTAAGTAGGAAGAATTAGCTAATGCAGTGAAAGACTTTAAAACGAATCTCCTTTATATGCTCACTACTTAGTGGCTGTATACTACCATGCATTCATTAGCTTTCTTTTTCATATTTTTTAAAAAGAATATTCCAAGTATGTCTAGCTTGGGGATCATTACTTACAGTGCTATTAGAAACTTTCTTTTATATATTTTATAAATACATACATAAAATGTACACATTTATCTATATATGATGTTGTGGGTCATAGCATATGAAAAAGTCTAGCTTTAGTAGGTATCTCAAAACATTTCCAAAGGTTTAAAACAATTTGTGCAAAGAATAGAAATCCTTGAAGTTTTCGATATTTTGTCTAGGGCCTCACACATCCCAATCGTGTGCTCTGTCATGAGCCACATCCCCAGTTGTATCAGTCTTTATAACTCTGTATTGTTCATTGGTTTATAAGCATTTTTTGTTTTAATTTTTGGTTCTCTTATAATAAGGAGATTGAGAACACATTCATAGCCTTCTAAAACTATTCTCATAAATCAGATAATTTAAATATTTTATATTTTAAAAATTTATTTGCAAACCTTTTCCTATTTTAAGCAACAAAAGAACAGGGTATTTTCAAATGTTTTACATTTGTATGTTAATTCCAATAGTTTATCTGTAAATTTTTATGTATTTTCTCTGACACTTTTGTTGTTGTTGTTGTTGTTGTTGTTGTTATGTCACCAGCTAACTGCTTGAGTATTCTTTTGCTCAGTTAGGGTAGAAGTCATGAATAGGGAAAGCGTAGGTCTCTTAGCGTTAAGGGCCCTGGGGTTTGAGTGCCAGAGCTATCTCTCAGCACTAAGTGCTGGGAGCACTCTCTCACTCTCCTAGAAGACTTGAGAACACTTCAGGTGCCTGGAGATGGGGGCACCAGTAGTTCTTCACTGTCCACTGTCGTTTCTGGCTGTTAACCACCCTCAGCATTTCCAGTCATGGCTACTAGCTGCTATGGTGTCTGGGACTCTCAGTGTTACCAGCAGTTTGTAAGCTATCTCAGCCTGACATACTCAATTAGATCTAACTAATAGACATAATGGGCCATTTGAAACAATCTTTCCTGGGTTCAATCCCCAGTAACGAGGGAGAAAAAAAAGCTTTCTGTGCAGAGAACATTGTAGACTCCCCGGTCAAGGTCCCCTTCATTTCTAATTAGGCAAGGTTCCTGGCAGCGCCCATGCCGACACCTCAGTTTACCTAAGGCCTTTGAAAATACTTCAGAAATCATGATTTAATTGTTTACATCTTTTAGATATCCTTAGTCTCCTGTGGGAGTTCCTTTTACCTCCTGCTTTATGAAGCACATGTGGGTATTTAGTTAATTTTAGTCAAAATACAATACGTACATAAAAATGTACAAATCATAGAAATAAAACTTAAATGTAGTCACATCACCAGCAAAACCTTGTATTAGCTGTTATTTTCATTTCAATACTGTATTTAATGGTTTAGTTTGCATTTTCCTGTTGAACATATTTGTCTATGCTTATTTACTGCTTGGATATACTTCTTAGACACAAAATATACTGTTTTTTGCCGACTTTGGTTTTTTTTTCCATTTTCTTCTTGCCTTGTAAATTTTCTTTTTGTATCCTGATAAGAATACTTTGCCAAACATATATATTAAAAAGAACCAAACAACTTCCTCCATGCTGTGGCTTTCTTTTGCTTGTTTGTTAGTGGGACCTTCTGGCAAACAGCCGTGCTTCATCTAACAGTCAATCTATAAAAAGTTTTGTAATTTATGGTAATTCAATGTGGGTTCTCTTTAATTGCTTTTGTTTATACCACCATCATTAAGACATTTTCCTAGGTTACCTTCTAACACAAATATACACACATGTTTCTTAATTTATAATGAGGTTATATTATAGTTGAAAATATCAATAAAATTTATTTACACAACCTACTGAACATTATAGCATTGGAACACAGCACACTCTAGAGTATGGATTATTTTTTGTGACTTTATGGCTGAACAGGGGCTATATGGGTCACCGCAGCTGCCCTCTTTCAGAAGACAAGATTATAGTGCAGATGGCTAAACTGGGAAAAGATTCAAATTCAGCCGGGTGTGGCGGCTCACGCCTGTAATCCCAGCACTTGGGAGGCAGAGACAGGAGGATTGCTGAGTTCGAAGCTTGCCTAGGCTACATAGTAAGCTCAGAGCTAGCCTGAACTACAAAGCGAGACCCTGTCTCAAAAAAAAAAAGATTCAAATTCAGAATTTACAGTACAGTTGTTATTGAATTGTTATTGCACTTTCATCATTGAAAAGTTGAAAAATTGTGAGTTGAACCATTGTGGATTTGAGACTATGTATAGACGTCTATTTATCTGTCTATTTTCCTGTGTACCTATCATCTATCTATCTATGACAGTCATTTTCCACTTTTATGCCCTATCTCTTTTTAAAAAATTAGGTGATTCTATATTTAGGAGTTCATGACTAAATTATTTTGCTTTAGGTCCATTTTCTAGTCCTGTGCCAACATTAAGAGATCTTAAATTGTACTTTGGAAAAGATTTCTCTTTACTTTGTGGATTCTTTCCAATTTATCCCCTTAAATATTACATGTCTTATTATTAATCAACCTCAGAATTTTCTTTCTGTTAGAGATGTAAATCCACTTATTAAATATTTATTTATTCTAACTTATAGGAGGAAACTAAATGGCAATTTGCTGAAGACCAAAATGTTTTCTTAGATTTGCTGATAGGCTAAATTAACATGAGTTCTCCTGAAGCTGCATACACAATGAGAATTTTCAGATTAACCAAAAACCTTGATGAAACTTAATAGTGTCAGTATAATTGGTGATATCACTAAAGCAGGAGAAAAATAAAATATTATCAGAACAAAAGAAAATGTACAGTGTAAAAATAATCACATGGACAATTAAGATATTGGAATATTTTGTCGTGGATTAAGAAATAAGATTATATGCTCAAGGAAATGAAACAGGGTAGAAAATCTTTGCAGAACACTGAAAAGTATAAGAAAGTAACAATCTGATCATAATAGGATATTAAAAGTATAAAAGTTTAAAATAGAAATTGAACATGCAAAGAGAAGTCCTTTGGGTAAAGAATACAAACTAATGTTCTGAAAAAAGCAGAACAGAAAATCCTCAAAGGAATATAAAATATACGGGACTTCTTTATACAAAAGAAGTATAATTGGAGTCTCAGAAAAGTGACTATTTAAGAAATAATTAGTCAAAAAATTTCCAAAACTGACTAATGATACTATGTTCCCACTATAGAATTTTTAAAAGAAGACAGGGTCTAGGCACATTACACTGAACCTGTCATTGCCATTCCAAAATAGAAAGCTGATGTCTATACACAATGTACCAATAAAGATAAAAATAACTAAAAAAAAGATGAGAGGAAAGAACAAATATGATTTGAAAAGAAAAAGAAAGCACATCTACATAGAGGGTAAGGGGTTGTGGGTGGGTAGGCTTATGGGTAAAAATGAGAATTAACTCGTGTCATACACTGGTATAAATTCCCCAATACTGAGTGTGATTGTGAACTATATATATAAAATGTACCAATAAAGAATTCAATTTTTTAAAAAAAGGATAATCCTAAAGAAAAGGTTTTATTTCTAGAAATGAAAGATGGGCTTACTATAATATCAATAAAGGCATAAAATATAGAAAAACCATATGGTCACTTATGGTACCTGAGAAAACATTCAAGCCTGAATAGGCGGCACATACTTGTAATCCCAGAGCACCCTACTGAGCAGTTCAGCATAATGCTGTCTCAAAAACATCAGAAAAGGCTGGAGACGTGACTGAAAAAACAATGCATTCATTTAAAGTCAATGACTATTCATCAAAAAACATTTAGCAAACTAAGGACAAAAGAATACTTCATTAGGTAGATTAACTTTAAAATTTTACAGGAAATATTACTGGTTTTGCTAGCATTACTGATAGAACATTAAAATTTCCCTTCCTGAGATTTGAGATGAGAAAGGATGCCACTATCATAACTTTAATCATTTATAGACATAGAAGACATGCTTGGTGCAATTGAGAAAGGAGCAAAAGACAAATTATTGCAAGCAAAATTGTTATTGGCAGACAACACTAGTATGATTTGATATAACTTGACATATTGCCCAATTCAAAAATTTGATCTAATAAATTAATTTAGCAAGTTTCTGGATTACAGGCCCAATATAAATATTCACTGAAATTATATATTTTGCCAACTGAAAATAATATCACTTATAATAGCATCACAAGTAAGAAACTGGAGGCAGATAAGATATTCAGCAGGTGAAATATACTTTGGTATTTTCATACCCAAGAGTAACTATGAGAATACAAGAAAAAAATAAAGTAGGGCATTACTATTATTGGAAAGGTTTGCAAGAAATATGTCTAAAGAGTAAAAGAAGCAAGCTGAAGGGCAACACATATGACATGGCAAAGCTCACTTAAGATAAGATATTATAGAAAACTAAACTGCATTATATACATTCATGTATTTGCAGAAAGTACAAGAACTTGCCCCTGGTAGCAGCGACCTCTGAAGGACTTTGATTACTTGATGGTTGTGTTGTTTGTTGATGTCCTTATGAAAAACTCCAGTTCTTTCCACTCTGACATATGTGAATATGGTTCTTCACCCTTTGAACTTAAGCCCAGGTAACTCACTCTACACAATAACATTGGAGTGGAAATGACACGTGTTTATGGATGTACCTGCAGGACATACACGTAAGTGAAATAAACAGGTCACAGATGTGTAAATATCGTACCTGTTCTCTGGGATGAGAAACTGAAGAGGTTAATGAGTTCGAGAATATAAGATGGATATTGTGAAATAGAAAATATTCACAGGGAAATGTGGTGGAGGGGTGAGTAATGAGGGGTGAAGAAAAAATGTGACGTAATAAAGAAAGGAAACAAAGCTTACTTATATACTTAGGAGTTGGGGAGTTGTGGGTGAATAGGGGAATGGGAAAATATACGAATTAAATTGTGTCGTATACTGGTACAAACTCCCAACATTGAGTGTGATCGTGATGTGTTTATACAATGTACCAATAAAGATAAAAATTTAAAAAAACAATTAGTACTATCATCTTTTCTGTGTCCCTTCCCTGTACTGTAGACATTACAGAATCACGCAGTCATGTTGAGCAGGGATAGATAAAAGCAGTAAGGATACTCAGGGCAGGAGACCTGCTGAGATTGCTGCTCAGGCCCAGAATAAAGGATTCTGAGTGAAAAAGACCTTTCTTTTAATCCTTTGAGATTTGGTAACAGTCTCACATCATAACATAATGGAACACAGCAGCAACAGGACGAATACAAAGAACTGTATCATTTTTTAAGACAGTACTACTTATACTACATATTTAGTAAATATTTGAAAGTAACATGAAAGGATAAGTATGTGTTTTTGGATACAGGTGTAGTTGTTTATTTCCTGTCTTAAAAGAAAACAAGGAGCTGAAATCTACTCATACTTTTGGGGTGAATTTTGGCCTACTGCTTAAGTGAAAATTAAACTAAGTCAGATGCACTATTAAAATGTTTGCTTGCAGTTCTAAGCTACAGACACAGCCATTTCTATGTGTTCCTTTCTTTCTCAGCTATGAAAAATCATGTTCTACCCATTTTTGGAAACAATCTTATATCCCAGGTATTCAATGAATTTTCTTCTAACTTAATAGGGCTTTCCATTTTCTCGCTTAAGAGTACTTCAGTTTTGTTCTATGAAATATATCAACTAAGATTATTTATTTTTAGATTGCACTTTAATATTTTTTATGTGACTATATGAAGGCTTCTATTCACACCTGCTGTCTTATTCACTATTCCTGTTTTGTCAGGGACAAAACACCTGACACAAGTTAAAGGGGCAGAGGTTTCTTGGGCTCAATGTTTCAATGTTTGATTGGTTGACTTCCAAGCAAGAAGGGCAGGGGGAGGAGAGCTGTTCACCTATGGCCGTCAGGAAGCAGAAAGGGGAGAGGTCGGGGACAAGAATACACACTTCCGGTTATACTCCCATAGCCCATCTGCACAAACCAAACATCACATCTGCACCTGAGACACTTGGTGGCACACACTTCTGAAATCAGTGGCTTATGTGTCCAACAAACTACTAATATCAGTCAATCAACCAATCAAAGTATTCAAAATGGATAGTGAACATAAATACCGACTTGAGTTGCAGGGGTTAGGCACAAAATTGATTTTAGTGCACATATTTTCTTTATTCCTGCTAAAGGTTTTATTCCCTATTATCTAAAAGGTTGGATTTTCTCATTTAAACTTTTATCAAGATTAAGATGATACAGTAAAGGGGATTAGAGAATTCATTAAAATGTCTCAATAGACATTCTGAGTAGAAAAATAAGAAGAGGACAAATGTAGATAACATTCTACTTTGGCAGCTCACAAACTTTGGAAAGATGGAAAGAAACATTCATTGGAAACTTTCGAATTCCAAATCCTGAGCTAACTACTTCATGTGTATCAATCATCATTAGCCTCTAACAGCTCCATAATATATGTTGATGTACTTTTTATTTAAAATAGATATGACAGGACCAGAGGGTTAACTCACACCCACCAGCCATCAATACCACACACCACAGTGCCGGGCATGGTGGCTCACGCCTGTAAACCCAGCACTCAGGAGGCAGAGACAGGAGGATTGCTGAGTTCGAGGCTTGCCTGGGCTATATAGTGGGTTCAGAGCCAGCCTGAACTACAAAGCGAGACCCTGCCTTAAAAAAAAATAGATATGACATTCAAAGGTGATGAAAACTGACCCAAAATATTAAGTCAAGAATCTTGAATCTGATATCTTGAGTGTGGGGCTGAAATAAAGTCCAGTCTCATTTCTTTACGTCATATTATATTTTTATGTTAATCGGAACCACACAGAGTTCTTGATAAAAATGCAGGGCCTGAATTAGTAAGAGTAGAAGGAAAACACTATTTTTTTCAATAAAACTTCAGGTTTTACCAATGCTTGAAGCCCCAGCATCACGTAAGGGAATAAAAGTGGTTTATAATGTGTTGTAAACGTAATGAATCAGTAAAATAATTGAAATGCTAGGCAGCATTTCTAAGAGGACCTCAGAGATGACCTATATTTAATTTACAAAGCATCCTTTCTATTTTAAAATGTTAGTCATTTTCATGAAATATTTTAATCATTTTTGTGAACCTATGAATCCACTGTTCTAAAAATCATAGCTTAGCCCCAGCAAACTATGGCTGAATTATTCTTCTCATGCTGGGGTGTCAATACAGATTAACTTCTTTATTCTCCATGAATAACTTAATTAGGGACAATAATTTAATAAAGTAAAAGTAAAAAAAGGATTTTTTTTATTTTGCTTTTTGAGACAGGGTCTCGCTTTGTAGTTCAGGCTGGCCCTGAGCTCACTATGGTGCCCAGGCAAGCCGCCGCGAACTCAGCAATCCTCCTGTCTCTGCCTCCTGAGTGCTGGGATTACAGGCATGAGCCACCACGTCCGGCATTAAAAAGGATTTTTTTTAAGGAAAAGGACCAACGCTAATAATTCAAAAATTATTATGATATAAACCAAAGGAGAAAGAAATATACATTCTCTTAAAAGAAATATTTCACCCTGAACTTCTAACAAGTTGCTGTTACATATTACCTACAGATCACCTGTGAGTTTGAGAAAATAGTATTTTTATATACAGCAACCCAGGATCTGCCCTGACCCCTATTTTTTTACAGCTAAATAAACTGCGAGGCCTGCAGTCTTTGGTGTTCTGGCGGCAGGAGCGCTGAGATAAGAATTCCCACTATGAACACGGTGTTATCCTTTTGGCACTATCTACTGATTAAACCTCAAAGGCCTTTTCAAGCTGTCAGTGAAGGCGCACACAAGGGATGCTGTGTGGCAGGGAAGGGCAGGGAGTTCTTGAATCCTATGCTTGGTGAGTACCTGACTTTCATCCCTAAGGCACCCGAGTCCCTGGCAAAGGAGCAGGCTGCCAGGGAGCTTCCGGTGCTAGCGGCGGAGCCCGGCGCGCGCTGCCACGGGACCCAGGGGAAATTACTGGTTCTAGAGATGAGGGTCAAGTCCGGGGCTAAACAGGAGAGAGCTTTGTGTCGATTAGCAAACAAACAACTTAAACCTATTGGGTCACAGGTGGCAGGAAGCTTATATTATCAGCAAGAGAAATGCGTCTCACATGGGAAACAGCACCGGAACGGCTAAGACTGTTGGTTAGTCCGAGAAGGGAGAAGGGTGGGGCAGGGAGAAGTTTAAAGGGAACGCAAGCGCTCTGCGTAATTCAAAGGCCGCCCCGGGACGAACGTCCGCTCCGATTCGCAACAGCGCCTGTGGGTTTGGACGCGAGTAATCTCATTTAGGAACGCGGATCATTTAATGTGATGGGACAGCTCGGCTGTGAAGGGGGAGGGATCGCTCCAGGGGATTCCCTACTCCTGGAGGGTGTAGTGGTTTGTTAAGGGTAGAGCAGTTTGTCTGACTGCTGGACAAACATTTGCCAGGAAGCTGATTTACCTAAAGGCGGCTCCTGGTTTTTGACCCTGTCTAACCAGGCGTGACGGATGGGAAGGGGCTGCTGGGAGAGAGGCAGAGAGAGAGACTGCTGCGGCTGGGGAGAGCCTGCCATGCTGTCACTAACGAGGCCCTGGCGGCCCTCGTCGTGGTTTTTCCACCTGCTGGGAGCAGCGGAGTGACTGTTCCCCGCCCCCCGCCCGGGAGCTTTGAAACGGATGAGATCCTGTTTACAGCAAGGTTTGTCTTTGGCACGTCCTAATACTCTGCGGTCCTTGTTTATAACTCTTCATACCATCTGAGTGAGAGATGTCAGGGCAACCTCTTCTCTTCTTCTTACATGGAGATCAAACTGCATATTTTCAGATAGAGAAAGAAACCACTGGTTATGAAAATCTTTATATGAAAGTGAGTGTTCCAACCAAAGCCATTTTGGTAACGTGATCTTCCCACAGTACCGTCGAAGGTATAAGTTAAATCCTGGAGGAGGAATTTCTCTCAGTCTTCTGTCTCTGGGCTCTGCCGGCAGCAATCTTAGCCTTCGGAAGGGTGGAAGGACTTTAGATGTGATTTTAGTAATAGCAGACAGAGTTCTGATTCCTGGCCAGCGGTGATCATTTGGCTGCATCTCTCTAGACCTTTTTACTGGGAAATGTTTCCGACTCTAACTGAAAATCAACCGAAAAAGCAAGAACACGTTCAGCGATGGACCAAAGAAGAAAAATAGGGGAACTGCAATAACACCTTGACTTCCGGAACAGAAGAGAGAATATAAGTTCTCTGGGGCCATTGGCCTCACCAGGAAGGGGAGGACCGTGCTCTGGCTAATGTGCCACACGGCTACCTGCAAAGTGGAAGGTGAGTCTTACTGCTTCTCAAAGAAGCAAAGGGTTGGGATGAAAGCCGGGAGTGTAGCGCTCATACACTAAGCAAGGAAACTTTGCTGTTGAGGAAAAAAATCTCCATCACTTTCTCACACATCCCGAGCAATTCTTATGCTAAGACCGATAGTCTAGATCCTACCTTCCTCTGCAGTAGCTAGCCATAAAGTGTTCCTGGTCAACCTAATGGCGACTCTGTGACAGATTATGCCTGAAATGTTTGGGGGCTTGATTATTCCAGCCGAGGTGGAACCTCACAGTGCTGCTGGGGTTCTGGACTGCTCTCATGTGCCACTCTGCTCCCTGTCAGCGGAACAGCTGAGATCGCTCTGCCCTTCTCCAGACTGCAAAAGGCTGCGGTGAATGAGTGCTTGCTATTTCCTTGCCAGTTTGCTGGTCTTCCAAACACTGGACTCAAAAGCAAGGACCAAAGGTCCTTTTGAGGTCAAAAAAAGGTCCTTTTTGAGTTCAAAAACTCATTGTGCCCATAAACAAACAACAGTTCCCAAAAATATCCACAGATACGAGAAAAAAAAAAAAAAACAACCATTAAAGGAAGCCAGAGACTTGAGAAAAATTAAGATACTTTTTCATCCTCTATAACACAAGTGGCAAAATATACAGGGTGTACCTACTATATTTTCTTATTTGTGAGCTATTCTTGTGCAGAATGTTTGCCAATACAGCTTATGCTATAGTAGTTATTATGTAAAATAGTGAAAAATCTATTTCCCATTTGAAACATGAGACCTGGAGGTGGGAGAACAGAATGATTTTGTAGTGTGGACAAAGATGAAGAGAAAAGATGCCTGTTTGCTATTTCCAGCGCCACCTCCCCCCTGACCGGGGTTCCTTCTACAGCCTACAACTGTGAGTTATGTGATATAGACTTTGGCTGGGTCCTTGGTTGCATGGAGATATTTGAAAAATATTTAATAGCTAAGACAAATTTGAAATACATAACAATACTTCTAGGATATACAACAGAAAGAATACACTAGAGGTAAATGGGGTAAGAAAAATTAACTATTTTCAAGAAACAAAACTCAGTGCCTGACAGACGTATGAAAAGATCATCAGGGGCCAGAGGGTTAGCTCAGTGGTTCCGGCACCTGCCTCGCAAGCGCAAGGTCCTGAGTTTGATCCCCGGTAACCACATACAATGCTGGGCGTGGAGACACACCCACCAACAATCAACACCGCATACCACAATGTCGGACGTGGTGGCTCACACCTGTAATCCCTGCACTCGGGAGGCAGAGACAGGAGGATTGCTGAGATTGCGGCGGCTTGCCTGGGCACCATAGTGAGCTCAGGGCCAGCCTGAACTACAAAGCGAGACCCTGTCTCAAAAAAAAAAAAAAAAAAAAAAAAAAGATGATCAGTGTCACTGATAAAAATTTAAATTAAAAGATAAAACACTAGTGTACATTGATGCAATTGTCCAAAGCACCCCAAACTCTTGGACTGTATCAAGTGCTGAGAAAAAGGTGGAGGAGCCAGTGCTATCAGTCCCTGCTAAATACCATAAGGGCTGCTCCAGCTTTTCTGAGAGATATCTGACAGAGAAATCAAGCTTAAAACTCCCTGTGCATGTGCAGTCCTCTTCTAGATTTTTCTCTAAGACAAACCTGCACATATATTCTTTTTCCTATGAGGAAACCTAAACAAAAATGGAGTGCTTTTTTCAACTGCCACTGTTGGCAGCAAAGAATCAGAGATAGTTCAGTCACCATCTCAAGAGACACAAGTAAAAGTATAAAAATATCCATCAACACAGTGGTTCATGGAGGAATGGACTAACTTTTTGCATGGAAGCAATGACAGGTGTCCAAACTAAAGGCTGCCACGAAAAGTTGACAAGTGATATGAAATATGCCATTATAGTAGCAAATACATAGAATATAATGGTGTATGTGTCACGGGTACATAGGTAAGAAAAAGGCCTATAATGGTGACCAAATACCTTAAACATCCTTCAATCTCTATGTGAGTTGACAAGGGTTACCAGGCGTCTGAGAGAAGTGGAGGGGAATTGGATGGAAGAGATGTGATTCAGGAGTAGGGATGAGAGAGAGAGAGAGAGAGAGAGAGAGAGAGAGAGAGAGAGAGAGAGAGAGAGAGAGAGAGAGAGAGAGAGAGAGAGAGAGAGAGAGAGAGAAACAGAGAGAGAGAAACAGAGAGAGAGATGAGAGACAGAAAAGGCCAGACAGACAGACAGAACAACTGATGGAGGTCACATACCAGAGTGAGAGGCAAGGCTGATGGGATTCTACGCATCACTGGGTCAAAACTACATAATTACACATCATCAATAAATACGACTGAGTAAAGTAGGGAGCAGCTGGTTCTCTCTGGAATGCCATGCCTCAGTTTCCAACTCAAACACCATTGTGAGCAAAGGGAAATGACCAAACGAACCCAGAACACCTGTTGGAGAATGCAGTGTGACTTTCTCCCAACACGTAGGCTGAAGTAGGTGCGACACACCTGCACGAAGGTCTGGGCATGTTCGTCTCACGGCATCTCACAGAAGGTAGGAAAGCGCTTTGTCCTGCCTCTTAGATGCCACCCTCCCTCCATTGCTGGCTTCTAGCTGAATGATCCTGCTTCGAAGAGTTGTTAGCAGACTGGACCCCTAATGTCTTGACCATGAAGGGCTCGTTAGTGGAAAGACCAGAAAATAATCTCAGATTCCAGTGCTCATAATAAGAAGCCATTGCGATGTGAGTCAAAATAACTATCAGTGAAATCAATCTGCTACAGCTATTACTGCAAACCTGAAAACTACCTACAATCTTAACAATAAATTGGAAATAGTAAAATAAATTATCACCATAGGGTGGTTTATCATTAAACATTATATGTGGGAAAATGATGGTTTCTCAAGGAACACGGAAACACAGGAAAAATACTTCAAATATTATTTGGCAAAGAAGAAAACAAAATGTATATTCTGCCACTATGTTTGTTTAAAAATTAAAATAGACATAGCTAAAGATACACTATAAATTAATAGCAGTGAATATACTTGTGTGTTTTTACTTGTTTTCTTTACCTTTCTCTATTACTCAATTTTCAGTGGACAGCAATAGTTTCATAACTCAATTGCTGCTGCAAAACTTGCTTACACATTCAGACATTTCATCTGGGCTTTAGGATCTTGTGTGCCCTTCACAGTACTTTTTCTCCAGCGCTGCAGTGAACTGGGGAAACTTATTTAGCATTTATTAAATAGTAAATAGCTAATTACTCAAAGTAGCTATTTACACATTGAATTTATTTTTCTTGGCATCTTTAATGTCTGATTAACATTTTCTTCCTACAGCTGGAAGATACTTACACACAATAAAGCATTCCCTTATTTAATCTCAAGTGGAATATACGATAAGTGTGATCATTTTAATTTGTGTCATTTATTAGCTGGAGAGAGATATCGTACAGGTGGGATGTTCCATCACATGCCAATTAGCAGGTGGCTTAGAGGGCAGGAGGGAAAACGCTTTCTCCAAGGGGACTGTAGAAGTCACAGAAGGAGAAGGCCAGCTGTAGGAAAAATAGGGAAAATGACATTGGGATGCCTGCTTTTGGAGACCGGGGACAGAGCTTAGAGGAGCGATGATAACACTGTACAGATACCCTAAGAGAATGCTTAAAATAGAAAGTCTGCCACCCTCCATGTAAAGGACAGTTTCTGTTTTGAATCACATGTTGGCCTGAGAAAACAAGAGCTTCAGGAGCTATGACCGATCTAGGCAAGGCAAATTATGCAAGTGAGGAAACTGAGGCACAGAGCAGACTTGCCTCCATGTAGCACAGAGATGTGCATGGATATAACATAAGCCTGAAATGTCCTCTTTGACCGAGTGCTTCAGAAACCTGCCCAGTAGGATTTCTTGCCTCCGGTGCAGTTTGCTCAGTTGGTTCCCCGAGAGCCTCACCAGGGTGTTTCACTCCCTTACCCTTAGATCACAGAGAGGTCCAAAATACGTTTTGGAAAATGAGCAAAGCCAAGTACACACACAGAGACAAAAATCAAGCAAAATAAGTTTTCTGAGTAGTCTGTGGCTTCAGAATTTGGAAATCTCTTTGTAAGAAAATGGAATTGATTGCAGAAAGAGGAGATGTCATTCACTGCTACTCCCATTGGCCCACTGGGTTTTCTCTTTTTTCTTTGGCTTCTGGCAGCCAACAGCTGTATGACGAAGGACTGTGTGTCAGGACTTTCTCGGAATTTCTTTCGTGACCTATCCATAAATCATAGCTGTCTGTTGTCTGGTTGGGAAATTAAAGCACTGCAAAGAAGCTGCTCATCTTGGTAGAAGAGTACTGTTCACTCTTGAGTGAATGAACACAGTGCCGCATTTCCTCTTTCCGCAAGTTGTGTTGTATACAAGAGTCCCAGCTGAGAGCCATCAGTGGGAGGTGAAGCCCAGTGTGCCTCCTGGTTGCCAAGCCAGGTACCCTGGCGTGAGCATGCCTCCGTCCTGGAAGGGGCTATTTCCTTGTTGGTCCAATTTATGAAGTGTGCTGTCTGTTTTTCTTAACTTGCCTGAACGTGCTATGTGGCCTTGAAGAATGTACGAAACCACAGATGGAGGGGGTAGAAACTGACTGTGAACTCCACAACATAAGAAGTAATTCTTCAAACTGCTGGTATCGCAAAGGTAGATTCCAGGAATTGAAGACGGACCCACGTAAGTGTCTAGGAAACTTTGGTGTTTTCTTTCTGTGCATGTATTATTCCTCTTCTATAAGTCCAGGTGGTTACCAATAGTCTTCTACCTTCTCTTTCCTCCCACCCTTTATTCATCATGCTTTTGAAATTAATCTTTAGCTTTCACAACAACATCATAGAATAACCTTGAAGGCACAGATGTTGTATCAGTCAGCTTTCCCATTGTTGAAAAACAGTATACAGCACCCACTACCCAAAGGAGAAGTTTAACTTGGCTCGCGGTTTCAGGGGGTCCAGTCCATGGTCAGCTGGCTGTAAGGCAGGAGCATCCCGGTGAGAGTACAGTAGAGGAAAACTGCTTAGTCTGTGGGAAGCAGAGCAGGGAAACAGTGGGAAAAAAAAGAGATGAGGGTCCAGAGACACGACCCCAAGACACACACAGGTGTGTCCTTTACTGTTCACCCTCTAGGAAGAAGGTTAGAATCAATTTTATGAACTGTTTGAGAAAGTATATTTTACTAACTGAATTCAACATGGAACAGAAATGTTTGGAGGCTCTGACATCATTGATTGCCTGGCTTGATGTCATTAGGGCTGGATTCCTGGGTGAGCTGGTGGCTTCCTGAGGGTCTGACATTTAAAGGGGGAGAGTTCACATGGGATTCCTGCACCTCACACTCTGCCATTCCCTATGCTACTCAGGCCATGGGAGGCTAACCCACACGAACTGGGTACATAGCTCTCCTGTCTTCTGCCTTCCAGTCAGGCCCAGTGCATGGAGACACTGGTGGGAGGTGGGAGGAGTCTAAGATCTGCCTATCTGTTTATCTAGCAAATTATTGTGGCTTCGTCATTGTCGTATGTCTGGCCCACTTTTTAAAAATATGTAATTACTTTATTATGGCCTCCGCAAGTGTGGAGGGTTTTGTCTTGCCCTCTGTGCCTAACTAAATGCTAGATGGAGGTAAAAGATGAATTCCAGGCCACCGGAGCCCTGCCTGTCACTGTTTCCCCGGGGTGTTGCTCGCTTTGCACAGTCCTCTGATGGGGCCAGCTGGGTATTCTCGTTTTAAGCCCTACCTTCAGCTTCTACATTTTGTTTCACCAACTTTTCTCATATGACTCTCAATTCAAACGTCCAGTGCTGAATTACCTTCTTCACCTGGGTTCTGTTATGTTTGAATTGATTTCACCTGCTTACCCCTGCATCCCCAGAGGACAACTCTCGAACTTTCCCTCACCTGTTTCCTGCATGGGACCAGCACCGAAAGGTAGCTTTCCGTTAAGTTACGACTTCACTAAGAGTGGACACTGCACATGTGCCCTTCCTTATTTACAGGGTGAAAAAAGTTGGGAGAGAGCCCACCTCCCCCCTTTCTTACACTGCATCAGCTGAAACTGCAGTGTGCTCTCCAGAGCTGGTGTCTTGACATACATATTTTACAAAGTTACTGGCCCTTGATCTAACAGGGTAATAACTTTAACAGAGTAATTCCTTAAGTTTGAGACCTAGGGTTATATAAAATTAAATGAGTTCCCTGATGTTATCAGTTCTATAAATCCAACATTCTGTTGTATTTACATAAAATGAAGGTTCATTAAATTTTATCCTCCTTGTACTCTATCCCCAAAATAGTATTATAAATTTTCTTCTCCTGGAGTTCTTAATGATCCAAAGTATACTCTTTTAGAAGATCAGCTGATAGTCTTCTGGAATATAGAAATGTTGTCCCTAGTCATAGTTTTTTTTTTTTAACTCAAAGGATTTTGCTGATGTTCTTTGTAGATTTGTCTTGAAATCTTTTTATGTGAAATAATAAACATTGAAAGAGAAGACATTACCAATGAAATACAACCACTTATGTTGTCTCTTGTCTACATGTTATGGGAGGGGTCTTGGTCAAGAAACGTTTGTGAGCAGGTAAAAGACTGTTGAGGAGAGAAGTCTCTTATGTTCCTTAAATGTCAATCACGATTTATAATAGCATTGAGACTTGGTCCTAGCAGGAAAGGAGGATTAGAATTGGATAGCATTCAGTGTAGCCTTTTGAAGGTAATAAATAGAGGGACAATTGGTAAGGGCCTATCAGCATGAGGATGATTTTTGAATTCAATACTAATCATCACTAGACAACAGAGTCCTACAGACACAAAAATAGGGAGTCTTTTCAGTATCTTATAGAGGAACATACAGTGTACCAAGGTTACTGCCCACTAGAGCTGACTGCTCACCATATTTCTATGCTCATTAGTAAATGCTAAGTTTCATGAGGGCCAGGCCCACAGTAGCATTTGAACAGTTATATGACCTACAAAGTGAAACTATTTTCATTGGTTTGTGAGATAGATGTCCTCACGAAAACAGATCGAGGCAGTTCTAGTCCACTCTGTCACCTACATATTTACAAAGCACTAAGAAACACCTCGAGATGGTCCTTGAAAGTCATTGAAATTGTAGAAAAATATCCTTACATAAGACTGAGCACTGGTAGAAGACCAAGCACTGGTGGGAAAGGAAGGGCACTATTTATGTGTTATGTAACGCAAGAAAATTGTGATAAATAGGTGAGACATAGCTAGAAAGAATATAGAAGGATCAGCATTAGTTTGCTGGATGCGTTTTTAACAACTGATTGGGAGATCAGAAAGGGGCCAGGTTGGTGCATATGTGAATTAGGACCCAGACATACGCTTGACATCATAATGTTTCCATCTGAAGAGAAAGTAAATGGCATTTCCTGACACTCATCCCAGCAGATCTGTTACATGGAGGACTTTCTACGTTTCTTCCCTGCCGGTACCTCCAATTTAGGACAATCTTGCCTCTTCTCTTCCGTAACTCTCACTCAGTGTTTAGGCTTCACCTGGAGTCTCACTTCCTCTGGTAATAAGGTACCGCACCCGCGTCCCACCAGCCAAATACCACAGTGGTGCTGAATGCCTGATTTTATTTCTTTTCACCGCTCAGTTGTAAGCTTCACAAGAGCTAAGACCACCACTGCCTTCTGCACCATTTAATCGTCAGGGATAATTTTTTAAATTGAGAATGTTAAATATCAATATGTAGAGAGTTGGATATTAATCACTTTCTTACTTAGATCTCCTCTGACTGTATTTTGAATTCTTGAGATAGTACGGAACTCTGTTGTGATTTAGAATGAAGAAAGACATCTTCTGATTTTCTTTATAGGCTTTTGTAAAACAAAGTGAGAATGACAGAGAGAGACGGAGACAAAGAGAGACAGAGAGACAGATGCAGAGAGAGCGGCAGAAAATGAACAAAAGTATCAGGAATCTAAGAAACAATTTGCTAAGTGTGCTTAGTAAAGTGAAGTATTATGGGAATAAATGAAACCATATAAAATGAAAGGGCATTTGCTGGATTCCTGTGGCTTAGGGCTCTGTCCTAAGCCCCATTGTCTGCCTGCATCCCTGGTGTAGAAAGCCCTCAGAACAACCAGTTTGCCAAATGACAGGAAATCACCTGGTCCAGGGAGAACACTCAGGTCCCTACACTCTAAAGCCCTGATTCTTTAATGAAACAAGCAAAAAGATTCACTTTCCCTGGTTCATAAATCTGAGACTTTGCAGAAAGGGTCTTCATGAGGAGCTTACTGACATCTTAGATAGGGCTTATTGGATGAATTGCAAAATCGGTGAAAGTAGGAAGGTTGAAAGATAAAACACATGCGAGGAGCAAGCAGGAGTTCAAGAGCCTTTGAGTCTCTCAGAAAATCTCCTCAGTGAGCAGACACTCAGATACGCCAGAAAAAGGAAGGTTCCTCCCGAACGACAGTTGCCTTTGGAGAACACAGTTCATAGGTACTCAGTCTACACTGGGGCCCTCCCCTTTGTGAACAGGGAGCTGGAGCTGGAGTCTGCACATTGTCATCTCAGAGACTGTCCTGGTCAGGGGTGGGGTGACCCCACGGAGCCGGTGCGAGAGCCTGCAGCAGATGAGTCTCAGGACCCAGCTTTCTGCCTTCTTGACTTTCAAGGACCCATGGCCCCGAGCGCACCCACCTGGCATCCCTCAGCTGGTGTGTACAGTACACATAGACCTTTGAGAGGAAAACGTAATGTTCTGAAGGGGAAAGAGATTGATGCTTTGTTTTGGGGGGATTTTGTGTAACTGTCACCTCCAGGGTGATAGAAAAACCATGTTGCCCAAACACTTCTCTCTTTGAAATATACATGTTGGCTGTGCTAAGACCCTTAGGGGCCTGGCTTTCCTTTTTGACTTGCTGTTCTGTTTTGCCATCACCCTCTGTGAATTTGAGGCCATGGCTGTCAAAGGTGTAAGAGAAAAGGTAAGTTTTGAGCCTGACTGGCTGAAAGCCAGCTCCTTTCTCTTTCCCCACTGTGGTTCTCAACTTATCTTAGGTAGAAAAGGGGAGTTGCCCATATCGGAGCCCCTTTGCCTCGCAGTCCAGTGGTTCTACCAACTTTGGACAGCCACGCTTTATGCTCTGCTTCCAAAATATGCTCGTAAATGTGAGCAAATTTAGGGTTCCAGCTATATATAACTGAGGCAAAACGAACACAACACTTCAGATTACTCAGGACAGTTAGATAAAATTTAAGTAGAATTTTTATTTTTGGTCCTCTTTTAGCCTTTAGACCCTGTTAGTTTCCAGTTGCTACAGAAGATCTTGTAAAGTTAGTAATCTTTCTTTTTTTTTCTTTACTCCAAATCTTTTTTTTACATCATTTTGGTTCTACGGAAATGAAATGGTTGTATATTTGAGGACTACAAATATACAGAAGTCCCTAGTATTGCTCTCGTATCTCATATTAAACTGCGAATTTGAGAAGGCCCCAGGCCACTCACACTATAAATACTATCAGCTCCCAAGTACCCAAGATCTTCCTTGGGTTCAGTGCGTTTTACAATGGCCTCAAGACCCTGGGATGCTGCACTAGTGGTTATGCTTTATTGAAGTGGAAGGACAGAAGGGACACTCAGACAAAGCAGGAGGAGCAGAGACAGGGTCCAGAAGAGCTGCAGGGCACAGGTGCCAGCTCCCCGTCTTGGAGAACAGTGTGCACAGGTCCGTGCGTCTCACGCTAACGTGCACCCACAAGCCTAGAGTGCTGACAGCTAGGGACATTCCCCCAAGCCCTTGTCTCTGAGGTTCTATTGTGGGGTGCTGGGCCCCCTGAGGGACTGACTGCAGTCTCTGCCCTCTACTCTGGCAGAGACGACACGGAGTGGCGTGAAGCCACCTCTCCACGAACTGTACTTTGAGCATGACCCAGTGCCCCATGTCCATGCCGCACTGCGATGAGGGAGCCGTTCTCTGGGCATAGAGGTGACTTCCTGGGACCCAAAGCAGCTGAGCAAGGTTAACCCTCGCTGCACTGGCGCCTTTTAAAATATCTCATTGTCAAGTGTCTGTTCAGTAATTTGAATGACATGTAGCACTTATTGTTTTTCTTTTCTCATTTCCAGCCCTTTTTCCTAATGAAATAATTTTGTTTTTCTGCAACCTTTTTTTTTTTCTCATCAACTGAAGCTTTATTAGTTTGATATAAACGAGGACTTGAGCCTCCCTCTTGGTGACTCTTGGCAGCTTTGTCATCAGGTAGTATCTTCCTGAAGAAAAATTTCAAACTAAATTCTCATGTACACAAACCCTTATCAGAAAGTTGACGAGGAATAATTTTTGTTGTGATTTTGTTTTTTACATAGCAAAAATCATTTCTGTACCCGCTAGTTTTGGTTCTCTGTCCTTTTAAGGCATTTTTGCCTGCTTGAGCGAAAGGCTCTCTGGAAGGAGATGAGAAAGTGTCCTAATTTCAAACTTCCAGTAACTAGCTGGACAGAGGCAGCCTTTTGAGTGTGAATTCAGAGCCCAGTGCGTCTGCTCAGGACTCCCAGACTACTCACTCTGTCCGGAAAGACAAAAGCATGACGCGATATCCAGACCATTTAAAACTCATTCTACCAGTGAAAAACCATCTCGGGCTAATTGTAAAACTCTTCAGCAGTGGTGGAGCTGTCAAGAGAGCTGAGTGGTCGAGTTTTGGAGTGTGGACTCTTGATTATTCTTTCCAATGCCAAATGCATACTGCGTAGTGTGTGATCTTAGGGGACACCAAATGTTAACTAATCACCTTTAGGCTGTGCACGAAAATGAACCAGTGAATGGAACACACCATCTACGCTGAATTATTCTCAAGTACACTTTAGACAGTAGGGAAGGCTCTCGAAGAAAACACTGTTCCGTCAGTAACTCCGTTTCCAAAGATCCACCTGGATTTCTTTTCTTTCTTTCTTTTTTTCTAACCTGCCACTTTTGTTAAAAGACCTCTCAGCTCCTCGTCTCTCTCTTCTGTCAGCGTCTCTTCACTAGCCTGACGTGGGCCCTCTCCCACACAGGCCTTCGAAAGGAAAGTGTCACTTATTCTGACAAATTTGATGGCTACATCGCCCCTGGAACACTCAGAGCAGCCCACACTTCTAGCTGCTCTATTCATTCAGCAAGTGTTTACAGGAGCTTCCGGCCCCTCAGAAGAGTTTTATTTCCCCCTATGTTGAAAAGACTGTCGTTCCAAAGAGTGGTCCGTTAGCCCCCAGGCTCCCCCACAACACAAGGGACTGCCAATATCAGAAAGATTTTCATAATAACTGATGATGTTATTTACATTTCTTTTTCCAGCCTAGTATTTGCAGGGAAGACGGGAAAACAACGCTGGGCCACACCGGAGAGCATCTTACCGTCGTCCGAGGCTATGGCAGCAAACTGCAGCGCGGACCATTGGAAAGAGAGAAAACATTTCAAGTGATGGTTTTGCTGACGCAGTATTATCGGTTAATTTTATTACACTTGATTTGGAGGATACAAGATTTTTTCACATCAGCTGAGACAAAAATGAGGCGTCCAGGGCCGGAGGGTTAGCTCAGTGGTTCTGGCGCCTGCCTCGCAAGCGCAAGGTCCTGGGTTCGATCCCCGGTAACCACATACAATGCTGGGCGTGGAGACTTATGCCCACCAGCCATCAATACTACATACCACAGTGCCAGGCGTGGTGGCTCATGCCTGTCATCCCAGCACTCGGGAGGCAGAGGCAGGAGGATTGCTGAGTTCAAGGCTTGCCTGGGCTACATAGTGAGCTCAGAGCCAGCCTGAACTACAAAGGCAGACCCTTTCTCAAAAACAAAACAAAACAAAACAAAAAATGAGGCGTCCACATGACGCTTCTGTGCTTCTACACTGAAGGTTGGTGGCTGCTCGGAGGTAGAACGTCAATCAGAATGAGCTGTTCTGCAAGGAATAGCAATTTTACTTGAGAAAACCCGTGCTGCACAGACTAGGTATCTTTGGACAAGTGTGTAATTGACAGGTATTTCCTTGAAAATGTCAATTCAAGAAAACAGACAGCCTTATCGGTTGCCAGTGTTGTAATGAAACTTGGACTTTCAGGTGAAAATTTGAATTTTTCAAAATTCCTGTCCACCCTTATTAGTTTAAAAGCTTGACTCTCAAAGATTTTTGATGTGCTGAGTAGGGATATTAAAAATATCATGTAAAAATGTGACTTTTATGTACTGTATAAAATATGAATATTTTGGAAGATGAGCAAAACTTAATAAATGAATATTTTGTAAAATATCATTGCATGAGACCACATATACAATATGTTTTAAAAAACTCAATGTGCCATCTGTTTTTAATTGAATTCTTTATTGATACCTTTTATATACAGCTCACAATCACGCATGACATTGGGGAATTTGTACGAGTATATGACACAAGTTAATTCTCATTTTTACCCACCCACCCCCTATATACAGGTTCTTTTATTTTCTTTCAGAATCATATTTATTCCTTCCCCTCATTACATTCCCACACCAAATTTCCTTTGGAAATTGCCTATTTTACAAAAACAATCATACATTCTAGAACTCATTTACCTCTACAGGTGCTCATATCAAAGAAAAGATCCAGTATTTGCACATCTGTGATTTGTTTATTTCACTTATTAGTGTGTGCTCCAGGTGTATCCATTTGCACACAAATGAATGAATCTTGTTATTCTTTATGGCAGAGTAATACTCCATTTTTTAAAAGAAACCACATCTTCTTTATCCAATCTCCAGTTGATGGGCATTTGGGTTGTTTCCAAGATTGGGCTATTACAAACTGAGCTGCTATGAACAAGGGTGTACATCTGTCTTTCCAATGTGATTTTTTTTTTTGAGACAGGGTCTCGCTTTGTAGTTCAGGCTGGCCCTGAGCTCACTATGTAGCCCAGGCAAGCCTCGAACTCAGCAATCCTCCTGTCTCTGCCTCCTGATGGCTGGGATTACAGGTGTGAGCCACCACGCCCAGCGCCAATGTGATTTTTTAAGTTCCTTTGGGTATTCAATGTGCCATTTTAATTGCCATTAAAATGCCAATGCATTTTATTCTATATTACACCTAAATTACATTCTATATTACACCTAAATTTTAAGAAGCTTCTCTTTAATTCAATTGGATACAGTATCACAAAAGAATATACATAATTATCTAAGAAGAGTTAAGGGTTCTTGACCTCAAGTACAGTATATATCTGAGTGATGTCAGGACTTTTCATGCCTCTGTAAGACATACGCATCTCAACAGAGTGAATACAAAACCAAACATGAGAATCAAGCTTTTCTTTTAAACCAGACACTAAGATTTGTAAAAAAGTAGATTATCTCCATTTTTAAATTTTTTATTTGAATCTTTACTGGTACATGTTATATACACATTATGATCGCATTCAAGATTGAGAATTTGTACCAGTACATGACATGATTCAATTCTCATTTTTTTCTATTCCCCTTCTCACCCTACAGTCTCCCTTCCCCTTATATACAAAATATTTGTTTCTTTTTTTAACCATCACATTTTTTCTTTTCCCCCATTAATTACCCCTACCCACCTTTTCCCTTTGAACACTTTCTATTTCACAATATCTATCATACATTCTGGAACTCATGATCATTACTATTCTTATGGAATGTTTTTCTCTGGAAAAACATTTTTTAATTATACTTGAAATGCCATTTGTGTAACAGTGCTCATTTAAAATAAACTGGCAACTATATTTAACTTTTAAAATTTGAATTTCTAATATTTTACCTGGGAATACATAAAACCCCTACAAATAAAATTCTCTGGAGTCTGCATAATTTTAGATAGGTACTCGTGTCTTGAGATTTAAGTTTTGGCAAGAGGGATACAGTAGCCACAATGTACCACACAGCTGTGAGAGCAGAGGTTGGTCGTGTTCCTTAGAAGTTGTGTTTTCATAGACAGAATCTTGACATGTTCAGAAACAGAAGGCAAGGGTGGTTGGCCAGTACAAAAGATATGTTGAGTTTTTTCAAAATTAACTGTTCTTTACCCTTATCTAAGGTGATGTGTTTTGGGGGGAAAATCAATTTTTCCTATAAAATATTTTCTTCCAAAGTTTGTGCAAATTATAATCTTATTTAGACTGATATTTAACTATTGTGGATGTTTCTATGTGTTTTTCCTTTTCTGAAGATAAGACCTAGTATTCCTTTTGTTTGCACTGAACATTTCTGTTTTACCTAGAATTTTGCTTTGCTTGTGATTTTTAATACAGAATTTTAGTAATTTTTTAAATCAAGAACTAATTAAAATACTGCATTTGGTAAATTTCTGTGCTCACCATTCTCCACATCTGTGGATTCAAGTTTGTTCATGACAAGGTGTATACTTTAATAGTTCTTTCAGAAATGTTTTATTATACATAGTAAACTCAGTTTCTGCCTTCCAAAAGAATGATAATTTGGCACATACTTATATCAGAATTGAATTGTCAGTCTTTTATAGTTCAACTGTTTTTCTTCTTAGGACTATTTAAAAATAATAGGTTTCACTTTGGCAGGTTGGTGAATGAACATGATACATTCTGATCACTTTTGCCTTTCTCATTTCCTCCTTTTCCACCGACATTTCCTCTATTTTCATATTTATTTTGGGGAATTTCAATGTATATATTTGCATGCATTATTCCTAACCATTATTTGGCCTTCATTAGTTTTTAGTTCTGGTTTTGCTAATGAGAAATCTAATTATCAATCTATATACAATTTGTTTTCTTTTGGGTCTGAAAATAGGTAATCAAAGAAAAGTAGGATAAAAACATAGCTAGTGGAGATGATATCTCAAAATGCTACTATACAGACACATGTCAACTGGCCTTCTGAATCCTGCATTAGGCTTATATCTCCAGAGCCTATTATTATTCCCAACTCATAAGAGATGCTTAGCATAATTTTGTTGTTATTTTGTTTACTTGTATTCTTTTCATAAAACATGAATAATAAATGAATGGATGAGAGAACAGATGAATGAACAAAGCTTGCCAACTGTGTTGACAGTAATTATAAACTCTGAATCGACTGATGGTGAAGTTGTTGAAGAATATTAATTTGAGGGTCTCCATTCTAAAACATACATTAAGCTCAGAGATGGACTGAGAATCCAGCCTGGGAGTTAGTAGTGGTAGAATTCTGTGTCTCACTCCTATTTTCAAGGGCTCAGGTGTCTTGCAAAGTCTTTCAACTAAGAATCCTTGGAAACAGGTATAATTAAAGAAGTCAGTCAGTACAAATTTCCCTCAGAAGGAAGTTCTCGGGAATATGTTATAGGATTGGGTGAAGGCAAACAGAAGCTCATAAGTGTGCCGGTCACAAGGTTCAAGTTGATGTGAGAGAACAGGTCCTTATCAGAACAAGAATGTGTACTGTGGGGATGGGTCACCTGGTTTAACTGTCAGATCAGATAGTCTGGTGAACGTATTGCAATGTCACGACAATTTGTTCTATATACTCACTGCGTTTAAATGTTGAAAAAAAGTGTTCTCAATGTCATTTTCAGGAGTTAGTAAAAAATCACATCTGATTCTGCTTGTTAGAATCACACCTTAATTCTAGTTTCCTGTTCTGGGTACATTGTGGGGAATATTGTATGGATTAGCAATGCCTTTTAAAAATACTCTTTAACCACTGGACGGACACACTACTCGGTTCAGAAATACACACACAGAGGGACAAACACATGCTATCCTTTGGCAGGCCCAGACAATAAACACACAAGCGCAGTCCTAAAGGAGAAGGCTGGGAAGATGTGTTGTTACACACAGAAATCCAAAAGGAAATATTGGGGATCAATGAGCTAAACTTGGGCACGAAGAAAACACATTTGAAAATGTCGAAGTCCTTTCCAGGACAGCCCTGGCTTGCTCTACTCACAGCTCAGGAGAACTGAGGAAGGGCTGCTCTGTCTTGAGCTGGCTCTTTCTTGTTGCCATGGAGAGGGGATCCCTTTATACCCCTTTCTTGTATTATCTGTCCTTAAATTCTGGCTCCTTCTCTTTACCTCAGGGAGGCTCCCAGGGGTGTTGTCGTTTAGTTGTCCTTGTTACTGTTTTTGACCCTGTTCCTTCCTCAAGTGGCAGGGACTTCGCTGTCTCCTGGTTTTGTGCTGGTTGGGAGGTGCCTTTAAATCCTCCACTTGGAAAATCTCAGTCTCTCTCAGAAGCTGGCGAACACTGTTCCCGTCTCACACTTGCCTCCAGCTGCCACATTTCATGAGCCTGCTGTGCGAAAACACATTAAAATGGCAGGCACTGACAATCTTCCATGGTCCCTGAAGCCAAGGAAGCTGGATCAGGAGGCAGGTTTATCCTGCAAATGTCTTGCTGAAGAAAAGTGAAAAGATATAGCCCTTTGTTAGAAATTCTGAGTTCTGTCTGAAGAACTCAGGAAAAACGTCCATCTGGGTAGAGAGTTAGCTGGTGTACTTGGGACAGTTGGGAGTGGGGTTGAAATTTTATATGTAACACCCAGATACACCAAAGGGTAGCTTTATTTCTCCAAAGCTGGTCTGTGCTTTCTAAGTTTAAAACCAAATCCAGACATGGCCCCCTCTGAAATACTCTCCTTCCTCTTCTTCCCCAGGATGGTGTATGGATAGGGAAGACAAAGTTCCTCAACAAGAAGGAGAAAGGATGTGCTTTGCAGAGTCAGGGCCTCGCTCCTTGGGTCTTTCTTGGCCACTGCGGTAATAGCGCCTTCGGCCTGTAGCTGTTGCCCATCTATTTCTGTCTTCTATGCATTTCCTGCCAAGGTGGAACATGATTGGCTGCCCTGGAGGATATCCGCCCATGGCCGCTGGGTCACTTCCTGCTGACGGCCCCATCTCAGTTCTCATTGAGGGTCAGTGTCTCATCCCCCTGTTTCCTAGTTTTGAACTGAGCATCTGGCATCCCCTGTTTTGATTTTACCTAACCCCTGGCTGTGACAAGTCTCTGGTAGGAAATTCTGTTCTGAATTCTTAGTAAACTTCTACACCCACGGTGGGCCGGAACTTTTCGAAATCTGTATATCTTGATAATATTGTGAGACAAGTACGTGGTCGACTTTTCAGAACGCTGTTGACTCACACATTTCATCCGCCGACATCTAGGCTGCTTGTGAAGGGCTGGGCTACTCCAGGATGAGCACTGTAGAGTGATTTCGGGATACATGGTTTCCCGAGTCCAATATGTCTAAGAAATCTCTTCAGTCTGTTTTATCTGGCTCCGTGAACAAGGAGAGGGGCGTCTTGAATGTACTTAATATTTCTGATGATTCTATTCAGGTGCCTACGAGTAGAAACTTTGGTCAAATGGCAAGTTCCATACTCATTCATATATTGTTGCCACCGTACTTTCTGAACTTGTGTACCAACTCATACCTTGGATTTAAGAATTCTGTGTTCCCCACAGACCTTTGTGGCCCATTATAATTTTAAATGCTTAATTAAATGTTTAATGTATTTCAGCTATGATTTGGTAATTTACTTTTTAAAATACAATAAGTGGCATTTAAGGGCACTGTCCATGTATCTAGAAGAAAATACCTATTCTTGATTTATTTGATCATGTGTTTTAGGTCACTTCCCGTTTGGTTAATTATATAAAATGTTTCTCAGTGGTGATGTAACGAAAGGAGATGTGGTTCAAGTAACTAAAGCAGAGACTGATATGAAGATACTAACTTTTTAGAATTTAAACACCTGCTTTGTAGTTTCAAAATCTACAAAGTATAGAGTTTCATAACTGGGCACTTGTCTGTCTTCTATCAGATGCCCAATAAGCCTGTAGAAGCAACCTTATCTTTGTCTTGATGTTGGTTTTTGATCTTAACAGTACTCAGGAAGGATGCAAGATAAGCTAGATAGAAATTTAAATGCATACTAAAAGAACAATACTCAATAACTACAAATAATTCTATGTGTGTATGCATATGTTAACTTTTATCATAAATAAAGTAAGTCTCTCCTTCCCAGATGCTAGAAAAATAGGAAATGTGTTTGGAGGCATGAATATTTACAATTTTGAACTTAGGGATATATTCTTTTTCCTAAGAGATGAAGGAATATGTCAATTGCTGTTAGAAAATTAAGTATAAGGCAAAAGCCAATTTGGAACTAGAGTTATAAAGAGCATTTGTATATGGTTGATAAAACATTACTTCGTTTCATCCTCATAAGAACATTTTGAGGGTAGAATTACACTCCCCCTAATTTCCTAGGGATCCAGCTGTTTAGTGACTTTTAAAAGGTAAATCAAGTAGTACATAAAGGATTTGCACTTTAATTATTTTGCTAATTAATTCCCTAGTAATATGTCTTTGGATGGATTTATGTATATCATTTTATCCAATATTTTGTTAAAAGCACTGCAAGGATACTATCTCTATAAAACAACTCAGTGAACTCAGTTTCATTTACTTTAACTTTTTATTGGAAAAAGTTCAAATATGTAGGAAAAATAAGCTTAAGGGTAAAATAAACACCAATTTAATACTGTAATTGTGTCCTTTTCATCATATCTGCCATAATCGTTTTTCTGCATCATTTAAAATAAGTTAGAGTTCATCTCTAAATATTTTAGGACTTATTCTCCAAAACAAAGACATTTTCCAAGTTCATCACCACTGTATTATCATCTCATTCCTAAATTTTTCTTATTTGTGAATATTGATTTAAATTCAAATTTCCCTCCTTAGCCTTAAAAATGGCTGACGGTGAGTTGAGAGCATGACCCAACATGTTCCTTTTGGTGTCTCTTGATTTTCCCTTGGGAATCCAGGTATTTTTTTTCTCTTTTCTGTTCCCCTGCTCCATACACCTGTTGAGCATACCCAGCTGACTGTCCTGAAGAAAATCCTGCATTCTAGATTTCTCAGATTGCTTTCTTGCTTAACTGGTTTCCCTTATAATTGCTGGTCCTGTCAACTGGAAACAGATTCACAGGAACAAGGTTCAAGTAAGATATTTTCAGAAGAGCCATTTTAGGATGAGGTGTGAGAAGCAGGGGTCCAGTTGATTCACCTTTCTGATTCAGTAAATGTATGAAGGTGGTTGTCATTTTCTTCTAAAATATAATGTATTTTTTGCAGCAGTTTTTATACCTTATGATTTATTTTGATTAATTCTAAACTCTGACTTTGACACGTATACTTATTAAATCTTTGAAGTCAGCTCTTCCTAAATGAGAATTTGAGTACTATAGAAATATAGTATGTAAATATATAAGCAATATGAAGAGAAATATAACGTTTTCTTCAGTCCTGGAGATCAAAGTAAATATGATGTTTTGGAGTATGTATTCAATTTACCTGACATATTAAACAGAAATACATTGTTGATTACAGAAGATGCACCTACATCTAAGCCACAGTCCCTGGCCTTTGATGCCTTTCTATTTTTTTTTTTTTTTTTTTTTTTGAGACAGGGTCCCACTTTGTAGTTCAGGCTGGTCCTGAGCTCACTATGTAGCCCAGGCAAGCCTGGAACTCAGCAATTCTCCTGCCTCTGCCTCCCGAGTGCTGGGATTATAGGCGTGAGCCACCACGCCCGGCACTGTGGTATGTGGTATTGATTGCTGGTGGGCGTGAGCCACCACGCCCAGCATTGTATATGGTTACTGGGATCGAACTCAGGGCCTTGCACTTGCGAGGCAGGTGCTAGAACCACTGAGCTAAATCTCCAGCCCCTATTTTTTATTTTTGCAAACCATGTTTCTTGAAGAGCTATGTATGGGGAATCTGTCTTGCCAGTGTTCATGTGAACAGATTCAATGATTAAAGTTTTCCTTCCTCTTCTCTCTCTTTTTCATTGAAAAAGAATGGTAACTCATTCAGTTGGTTGATATTTTTAAAAATGAACAACTGAAAGTCAGAACAAGCCTTACCATCAGTCTGTACATTTCGGTGTGTATATATATCAATATATAAAATATATAAACATCTGTATGTACATACATACATACATCTTAAATACACATACATACATGCCTATACATATATTTTAAAAAATGAATTTGAGTCTAAGATATGCTTTGCCATGTATCACATTTCAAAATCAAGGAAATGTGTGAGCAGCCTATATTAGATCCATCAAAGAATCTGTCCTCAGGTAGGAGATTTAGCTCAGTGGTTCTGGTGCCTGCCTAGCAAGAGCCAGGACCCTAGTTCGATCCCCAATAACCACATAAAACAATACCGGGCATGGTGACTCACACCTACCTATCATCAGTCAGTACCACATACCACAGTGCCGGGCGTGGTGGCTCACGCCTGTAATCCCAGCACTTGGGAGGCAGAAGCAGGAAAACTGCTGAGTCCAAGGCTTGCCTGGGCAGCATAGTGCACTCAGGGCCAGCCTGAACTACAAAGTGAGACCCTGTTTTAAAAAAAAAAAAAAATCTTTCCTCTACCTTCTGGATACTTGCATTCTCTTCTTCTCCTCTACATAAGGGCCTGACGTGTTAATAAATTTTAAGAGTTTTGTTTTCACTGAGAGTAGCACTTTTAAAGCTCTTCGGTGAAGGGACGTGTGGCTTGGCTTCACGAATCTGCAAACAACACCCCCTCTGAGTACTATTACCATCCAGACGGTTTTCTTACTGAGCAGTTATGAAGGTTTATGACCAAGTTATAAACAGGAAAAGGGAGCTTATGTTAATGAGGTCAACACTATTTCTCTTATGTCTTTGACTTATTAAATAGTCCCCCAAAGGGAATACCTTTTCCAAATAGGCTAAACAGAGAAATAAACTTTTACCAGTGAAGGCTTAAAGTACACACTGCTTAATGATATAGAGTCACAGCTAAAGCTACATGTACCCGTACAACAGTATTTATTTCACCACAACTGTTATATTAATATTTAAATGATTATATATGTAATCACTTCTATAGCTAGATCTTTGTCACAAAATATCATGGATGGAACAATACAAAAGGAAAATTTGTTATAGTTCTGGAGGCTAGAAATGCAAAATCAAAGAGATAATTGATTTAGCTTCCACTAAAGATTCTTAATGTGGTTTGTTGATGATCACCTTCTTGCAGTGACAAGATTCAAGCCGTTTTGTGTCCCTTCTTGTAGGGGCACTAATCCCACCACAAGGCCTCAAAATCATGAACTTTCCTAACTCAAATTACTTCTCAAAGCCCACATCTCCAAATAGATTCCCACTGGAGGTTAGACCTTTACCATATCTATCTTGAGGAGATAGAAACAATTTGTAAGTCTTCATATAGGGAGTAAATGAAAAGTAAGAATTATACTTACTTTTCAAATTGATTTGTTCATAACTCTTCCTGTGGAGACTCAGGTTGTGTGTGTATTGTAGTCTAGCTGTTGGGCTCTGTATCATAGAGGATTCCTCTGCCGTGGTAAAGTGTCCTCTATCATGTATGGTTGATACTGTAGATAGGGGTATTCTCATGTAGTTTTGTGGTTTCAATGCTTTATCAATTTGCAGTCATCATTTAGACGGGGATTTGTATAGCCTTTGATAAAGAAGTCACAGCCTGCTTTTGGGTGGGGTAGGTAGCCAGACAGCTGTTCCTGCATACCAATGAGGGCTTTGTGAATGCAAATTTGGAAAGCCCTTTTTAAAATTTAGCCCTAAGTGTCTACTTTGAGCCTCAGTGTAATATGTGATAGGAGACCACTTAACCAGTAAGTTTACCTCTAATTTTAGCTTCTCCTGAATTAAGGCTGGCGTGATATCGCATACTACTACAGACATTAGCAACTTTGAAAAGCAGGAAAAAAAAATGAAATCAGTGTTCTCTAAAGGAAAAATCACAGGGAAGTCACTGGTGGCTTTGTGTTGTTTTCAAAATTTCAGGACATCTCTGATGAATATTAGGGTAAAAGAGATAATTTGCTTCTTCATAGGAACACATTTTAATGCCATTTATTTCCTACTTTGGCAGCTTAAGACAACCTGCCTACATAGAAAGGAAGCAAAACAAAACAAAACAAGCTGTTAAGGGAATTAATTCTCCAACAAATGTCTCTTGAATGAGCCGGTGTCCCTATTTAAAAAAAAAAGGATGCTCTACATCCCTGGCTGACTGTTCAAATGCCTGACCACTGGGCCACTGGAAGGTTCTAGCAACCAAGATGGATGAACAGGCATTGTCGCCCCACTGCCTTCTGGCTTTGTGCCCAGAGGTGCAAGCTTGGTTTCTTACATGAACAGAGAATACTAGATCAGGGAGTGAAGTGACCACTGCACACATTAGCTTAACATTAGGCCTTCTTGTGTGTAAGGATTCGCTTTTCAAATTCACCTACAGTCCAATAATGGAAATCCCCGTGTGGCAATGAAGTGAACTGAGAATTGTCTGTCTGCTTTGGGATGGTGGTATATAGGAAAGGGGACAGTACTAGTTAGCACAAGAGTCACAAAACAATAAAAGAGCAAATAGTTTATAATTAGTGAGGGATATGTAGGCATGAATTTGATGGTACTAATGAATCAAGCAAATATTTATCTTTTAAAAAATATTGAATTATTTTTTATTGAATTATTTTTATTGAATTATTGAATTCTTTATTGGTACATTTTATATACAGCTCACAATCACACTCAACATTGGGGAATTTGTACCAGCATATGACACAAATTAATTCTCATTTTTACCCATATTCCTACCCACCCCACAACCCCCTATATACATGGGCTTTATTTTTCTTTTCAAATCATATTTATTCTTTCTCATTACTTTCCCCTGCCACATTCCCTTTGAATATTTTCTATTTCACACAATCTATCATATATTCTAGAACTCATTTGTATCTACAGGTTCTCATACTAGAGAAAAGATGTGATATTTATATATCTGTGAGCTATTTATTTCACTTATTAGTGTGTCCTCAAGGTGTGTCCATTTGCACGTAAATGACTGAAACTTGTCATTCTTTATGGCACAGAAATACCCCCTTTTATAACACACACACACACACACACACACACACAACTTCTTTAACCTGTCTCCAGTTGATGGATATCTGGATTGTTTCCAAGATTGGGCTATCACAAACTAATCAAGCAAATATTTATCTTATGCTGGTAAGTATTGTAAAATTTAAAGACCTTTCAACGTTAGAGTGTTGTTTCTACTTTAAAGCACTGTATGAATACATAGTGTCTTACAGGCTGCAATGCAAGTTCCCACCATTTACAGGGGGACTTTCAGGAATGAGCCAATGCCTTCTTGGTGAGAACAAGATCGGGCTCTAAGGAGAGATAAGAGGGAAAATCATGATCAGAATTACAAGGAAATACATGATAAATGAAACTGAGGAAATCAAACATCTACTTAATAAATGCTTAGAGAAGGGAAGATTATTCCATTCACAGTAGAAAGAGAAGACAGGAAAAATACTGAAGTCTGCTTTGAATAGGATTTGTTGTATAGTTTGAAGGTGGGGAAAAGCTTCAAAATTATGAGTTATGCTAACAGTGTAGTCCTTTTTTTGAATGCAGAAGTTTTGGTACCCAAGCCTGGTGACTCTGGGGTACTTAGGGCAGAAATAAATCCTTACATTTTATACACACACACACACACACACACACACACACACACATATATATATGTATATATGTGTGTATATATACATATATATATACATACATATACATACACACACAGATGGAAATAATGGGGTTATATCAGCCCAAAGTGGGCTTTTAATTACCTTTTACATTGTTTTACATAGTCTTTAAAGCAGTAGTATATTTGTACAAATAACTATAGATGTATAGATAATTATAGATGTATAACTATAGAATGATCTTGCCCTCCACTGCAATATAGCTCCCTGTAAAACAGCAAGAGGTAGAGTTATACAGCAAACAACAGCATTATGGTACTATTGAAAAAAAGGAGAGGCATAAAGATTATTTCCTTTTAATAAACATCAATTCAGCAGGGGAAAAATACCCCAGTTTTCATTTTGAGTTTGATTCTATAGCTCTTAGACTACTCCTAAGAAATATTTAGCAAATGAGACTCTTAGAAAATCATTTCATCTTTGGATTCTGGAAGGAGATAGTGTACATTCCTTCTATGTATTAAGTCTCACCACTGTTTCAATTCATTGGGCAAAATATGCAACATTAATGGCCATTTGGATGACATTCCTTGGTTGGCTGTAAGACGGGCGTGTATTTGTCAGCTTACTCTAACATACCTCTTTCTAATAGGAAAAAAAAAAAGCCCTCATGCTTATGTAACTGTCACCCACATGATTAAATCTTGAACAATAGCACAGAGTGTGTGTATCTCTTGGAGGGGTGTGGCTTTCTGTGGAGAGCAAGCTAATAAACAACCTTTAAGTAGTCTGATGTATCAAATAGAGGCTTAATTGGTACATGGCATTAGTTACATTTCTATAGGTTCTTCCCCTCCAGTCTTAGAATAGTTCTTTCATGCATAAAAGTACCTGAAAACTTTGGAAGGGACATTTTGCAATGTAGAGAAAAGACAAAGACCCAAGAGCCATCAAAGTGCTGGATTTCTTAGTCGCAACTTAAATTACCTCTGAGACCTAATTAAGTCACTTCATTTGTGGAGACGTTGGCTTCTTTATTTTAAAATAGGGATGTTAGCGGGAGCAATCAAAATAAATCCTGTTCTATGATTCTGTGAACAAATTAGAATGATCTTAGTTTCAGAAATATGACTTTTAGAGATATACCTCAGTGCTTTCCTTAGGAATATTTGCCCACTGGATTCCTACTGTGCCTGATTCAAGTTGCCCACCAGGACACTGAACCCCACCGTATTGTGGAAAAGCTTAGACAGAGCTTGGTGACACTACCACACTGAGTCACTGAGAGCACAGCAGGGAGATGATTTATGGAAAGTCAGGCTTGACATGTGAGTAACAGAACCTGTTCCAAGATATAGTCACCTCTCTTGTAACTTGGCTGCCCCAGAACAGGTTTACCCCCTCCAGAATTTTACATTCTGAAATTTCATATGGTGACAGAAAAATTAATAGGTCATTATGCCTTCAGTAATTCAAGGTAGCTCAGCTGTTTAGTGGTAGGGTTAAACTATGGATTTTGCTTTGGAGACTGGTGAGGAATCAGGAATATTTTGCTGAAGTGTATGTATTTGGAAAACTGTCTCAGTAATTAATTTCTGAATAATTGGCTCTATGGGAAACACAAAGTGGGTCTTTTTCTTCTAAAAACAAACAAGATAATCTAGTGGAAGAGATCAGTACATGGGAGGCATTTATAAATTAATATTGAATAAGAGAACTATGCAAGTTTTTTATAGAAGAAATACTAAGTATGTTATTGATATGGTAAAAAGAGACAGAAAAAATAAAAAAAATTGTTTGGAACTTTGTTCATCAGTGCTTATCAAGGCGATGATGAGTTATGCTCAGAGAACTGATCTAGTCAAATCTTATGGGTACAACTTCAAATGACCCATGAAAAATACTTGTATATTAGAGCTACTTTTTCAGTTGACAGAAAATAGCCAATTTAATTTTTTTCCAAGTTGAAATATGTAGGACAAATTATAAAATAACATTTTACTTCCTAAGAAATGTTAATTACTTGGCTTACACGACTCTCTTTCATTTACAGTATTTTCACCCTCCAGCTTTGTAGTCATCTCAGTCCAGTTACAAATCAGAGTGAGAGAGTACTGGTACTTTGCATAGTTCAATTATGTCTTGAGATATGGACTATGATGAGAAATCAAAAATATAATTTCTTGTACATTAATATTTGAACCTCTCTCTAGAGTTTAAAGATGATTATAGGAGACTAAAACTCTTTTCCTTCTAAAAGTAAAAAACATTGTTTCCCAGGTGGGTCAGCGAGATAGTGATTGTAGTTATAGGCTTTTCAATTTTTATATTTTATAAATGTACTTAAAAACTGTGGAAATAATTCCTAATGTCTTGTTCTCTTAATAAGAGATGTAAAAATACGTAAATGTGAGGGGCGAGTCCTGCTGAAGTGTTTGAGGTGATTTTCACTTAGAGTGACTCATGCTTTGAGGGAATAAGACTTAAAATTCTGCTAGGTTTTACCAGGTCCAAGACAGTGGCTGTTTATCGCTCACGAGATATAAAAGCCACACTCTCTTTTGTGCCTTTCCAACAGTTTCTCTGCAGGAAAATTTTTTTCTATGAGGTAAAAGAAACAGGAATCTCATACATAATTCTCATTGCTATTTTTAACCCAACATTGCCCTATTAAACCAATAGAAATGCATTAATATCTTCACTTTGATCTTTCTTTGTATAAAAATGGAATCAGTACAGAATCATATTCAGGCAAAAGAAGTATCCTTTCCTATAGTGCTTTCGGAAAAGTTAAGATAAACTTTGTCTCATTTATACGGAGACCAGGAGACTTATGGGTCCCCAGAGGAAGACACTTCCCTTAGATTATAAGCTTTAGTGGCCGCAGAAAATAACTATGGAGAGGGCTGGCTTACAAAGGGGCAGCTGTGCTGAATAGCTTCAGGACTTCTGCGAGTGTGGAAAGAAGGAATAGTCCAGTACTCTCCCCTTTACATAAAAATCTAAAGATTGAAAACAATCGCAGAATACAAGATTAAACTGATACGTATCTCTAATGTCAGGACTTGCGGGAATTTGCCAGTGCTCACCAAGCATCTCTTGGGGTGGCATATCACGGACATGGTCTTTGAAATTCATTTGGTGAGAATCCCTTTCCTGTGACTCGCGGCGGGTGCTTCTTCTCCTGCTGCCCGGGGCTGCCTCAGCCTCCCTCGAGTACCCTTCGGCACAGAAGAAGAAGCTCCTCTTTGGCCTCCGCCATGCTGCTTTGCTCTGCACCGCGCTCACCGCCACGCTGCGAGACCAGAAGCACCGGGCATTCCGACAGCTCTGGCGTCCCTTCCCCGCGCGCCTCTTTCTGCCATCCGTCTCTCGCTTTCAACCTGGTCGCTGAGAACGCTCTTGGCAGAGATGTTTTTATGACGTGAAAAAGAAGCATTTGAAACCGTGATCTGAATTCACAAGAAAAATTTCAAATATGAAAGGGACAAGCGGGGACACGTTCCTCTTGTTGGTTCCTCTGCAGCAGAGCGATCTTTAAAAATCACTTAACATAGAATATGCGTTTTCTCTTGCTTCCTTGTCCCCAGAAAATTTCTTTAAGATTTGCAGGAACTTTCTCAGTTGTTCACCTATTAAATTCTGAATCTTTGTTTCAAACAATTAATAAACAAATAACCACATCAAAAAACAAAACAAAAGCCAAGCAATAAAAATTGGTTGTTGTGTCACTGGTGGCAATTTTTTGTTTCCTTTGTTTTTCCTCACACTGGTTTCTATGATGAGTATAGTTCTGAAAGACAACCCCTTTCTTCAGAAGCCAGAGGAGTTCCGAGGAGCAAACAGGGGCCCTTGCATACTTATGTTACGGTGGTTGACGGTACAGCACCCTAGGAACAAAACGGGATTCCTTTGTCATTTGATTTTTTTTTTTTTTTTGAGACAGGGTCTCGCTTTGTAGTTCAGGCTAGCTCTGAGCTCACTATGTAGCCCAGGCAAGCCTCGAACTCAGCAATCCTCCTGTCTCTGCCTCCCTCCTGAGTGCTGGGATTACAGGCGTGAGCCACCACGCCTGGCACTGTGGTATGTGGTACTGATTGCTGGTTGATTGCTGGTGGGCGTGA
>PVIC010013967.1:0-37251 GCA_004025085.1 Thryonomys swinderianus
TCTTTCTTTCTTTCTGGATACAGCATTAATTGTAAACCTTAAGTTTCAGCTGAGGGCAATCTGCAAACAGCCGGGCCTTCGTGGCAGGGAAGCGGGAAGCCCCTGCAGGTCCACACTTTTGTTTCATGGCTCAGTTGCTACCTAAACAGTCCAGGACACAGTGACCCACAAATTATTTTTACTTTAAACTGATTGTTCCAGTCAGTTCTGAATATTAGTTACAGAGTCCTGTATTATTTTCCCCATAGGGCTTTCCTGCTCATGATTCCCAAATAAGCAGATAAAAACTCCATTTTCTCCACAGAAATATTTAGGTTGTGGAGGCTTTCTCTTACCATAATTACTTCCTGAACGATGCAGTGGTGAAATTTTCTTGAATGTTTTTACATTAAATGGGGTGCAAGAACCCTGGCCCTTGATCTCTTAAGGCTGTAAAGCAGATTTCTGAATTGAAAGAACCGACTGCTTTGTGTGACTTGCGTTCCTCGCTAGCTTCCCATTGGCCTGATGAAAATATCGCCACAATTTAAAGGAGGGATTCCAATTGAAAGCCAGGATTTCTGAAGAATATAGCTACCAATATTTATTAAAAGAAATCACCTATTTTACTCCTCAACTAACAACTCTGGGAATTGGGGCAGATCTTGGCAAAAGCAATCTGATGAGAAATGAATTAATTCAATTATTTTCATGGTGTGGATCAATAAAGGCCTCCACTGAGGCCCGTGGCCTGAAGGCAGCTGGGTAATCAATGGGCTCACACAGGGCAGGGCTCCTCCCCCTGCAGCCTCTCTGATCTTTTGTGGGCGGACTCTTCACGCCTGTGTAATTCTAATTTATGTCAAGTAGAAATCAAAGAAATTCCAAGAGGCTTCGGTCATAGGATACTTGGGTGGACCTTTCACAATCTATTTACATCTATTTCTGAAGTAACGGGCTCCTCTGACCCACCTAGAGCCTCTACTGGCCAAAGAGAAGACGCTCCCAGCAAAAGGGCAATCACCTGTTCGAACCAACGTGGAGGAGTGGCTTTGGGTAAATCGAGGCAAGCTTTCTCCTCAACTACAACTTTGCACGGACATAAAAACTAAGGATTTAAGCAAGATCCTTGCCAAGAGTGGCTCCCTCAATAACGCTCTTTAATGATACCCCAGACGCTGGCATTTTCAAATCAAATGAACAGTGTATAAAATTAGTTCTGCATGAAGTTAAAAAAAAAATTGAAAGTGAAAGGGAGCTTTTAAAAGAGCCAGCATTTCTCCATCCAACTGCTTTTCACAAGGGTTTGGCATTTGAGAATTGCTACGTTTATGATGTTACCCACTGCTCGTAATTCAGGCCCTGTGTCCCCAAACTTGGGCATGGACACGCGGGCGCAGAGGTCTCCCGAGCTGGCCGGGCCGCCTCCGGCCGGGTCTGGTCTCCCAGCCGGTGCTGGGCCCCTGCGGCCCTCCCTTCCCACCAACCTTCTTACCCCACCAGTTTTCATTAACCTTGAACACTGCATTTCCATTTGCCCTACAGCTTTCTCATGACATTTCTGGTCCTTTTTAATTTTGTTCTTCCAAACTGCCTTGTAAGAAATGAGGAAAACATCATAGTTAGAAGAAATGTTATCTCTGGAGAGTCTAGCATTTACCGAAGTTGTGCAAACAATTGCTAAGACCAAAGTCACTGTTTGTAATTGTGGAAACCAGAGTTTCCATATTGCTCTTATTAGCGAGTCTCATTGATTACATACAGGCATTTAAAGAAAAAAAACCTAAATCACTAAATAAATGTGAGCTAAGTTGATAGGTGATTTCGGGTCAACTCTAATTCCCAAGGTCAAGTAAGCCTTTGAACAGTCTTTAAGAATATAAGCTCACCCCAATTCATCAAAGCCGTCTCACACAGCGTTTTCTTCTCTTGGTTTTTACAATGCACTAAAGTTCAGGAGATTATGTGGCATCAGCTTCAAAACCTTCTAACGTGCTTATCCAACCAGCAACTAGAAAAGCTACTCAAACAGGGGCTTCTTAGGCACTTCCTAACTTCACAACTGCGCAGGGAGTAGAATTGGTGGAGTGACTGGGATCTTCCTCCCCAGCAATCAGAGACGTCGCAGCCCAACAGATTTGCTGCAGTTTAGATTAGACGTTGCTTGATAATCCGAGTACACGTTGCTGCAAAGAATATGTTTAATGTTTCTCATCTGGTCTCTGCTTACTTGGGGGGATGGGAGAAGAAAAACACTTTTCCTACAACAAAAAGACATTCTTGTTATTCTTCAAAAGCTGACTCGAATGAAAAAGCCAGGTTTAAAATATTTTCTTCTTTTTTCTCAATGTAACACCAGTAGATATGAATGAAGAAAATATTAAAAAACTTACTTCTGTGAAAAAAATAAGACAAAATTTCATAACAAAATAGAGACAATGGTTAACATACTGTGGGAACCAATACAGAAAAAAGACTCATAGAGAAGGAGCAAATAAAAGGATACACTTTCTTTTCAATGAACAAATGGATTAGTAGTCTAAATGAAGCAAGTTAGCTGCTATCTTAAAATATTTTTGCAACAACGGAACAAATAACTTGGAGAACTATTTGAACTTCTCCCTACTTCTATTTTTTAATCTTCTATTTCTCTCTCATATATATACAAATTTTATATATGAAATATATGTATATATTATATATTTGAATTTTTAGACCAGAAACCATCCAATATTAAGGCTCGTGTGTCTGACTTATTTCACTCAACATGTTCTCAAGTTGTAACCATTTGCCTAGAAATGCTTCATCTTTATGGCACAGTAGTGTTCCACCGGGTGTAAATACCGTATTTTAATTCATCTGTTGACGGACATATGCGCTGTTTCTAAGATCTAGCCACTATAAATTGGGCTCCTATAAACACAGGTGTGCACGTATCTCTCTAATACGATGATTTCAATGGGAACAAAAGGAGTTTTGTAAAGTATAGCCTCCGAATTACTGTGGGCCCAAATGAAATGTACTGCGTGTGAAGGGAAAGGCACCTCGCCTTCAGCATTTCTCAGAAGTGCAGGGTCACAGAACATGAGCACAAGGCCATGCAGACCCACAGCCCCACCCCTCCCACAGCAGGGGTCCCACTGACCACAGTCTTGACCAGGGTTTCACTGTGCGGCTGCTGAGGCCTCTGCCCTTCCACCCACTCCAGCTGGCACACGGAAAGGGGAAGAGAGCTTAAACTCGTGGGCTTTCTTGGTCAGAAGATCTGGTGAAGCTTCTGGGAGATGACTGTCGGGACCAAGTGAATTTTGTTCTCTAAGACCTTCTGGGTGCAGATGACCACAGACTGGGACAGTGGATCTTCTCTGTACCCTACTCCTAGTGTTAGTTTTGATTTTTTCTTCCTCTTGTCCTGATGATGTGAACGGTATTATCTTCTGATTTCTAGTACTGTGACTCTTTCCTCAACTCTGCGCCTGAGCAGATGGTTAGCAACTTTATTCTGACCACATGATGTCCCATGGAGGCATTTAGTATTCTTTAGTGAGGTCTCAGAAGGTGCAGTTATTGATAACTTTTACAGACAGTATTAAAGTTAATTTTGAATTTTGATGAGGGAAAAACTATAAAGTAAATTTTTCTAGTGTGATTTTATATTCCTCTGGCATTTTTACTTTTCCTTCAAAATGGGGTTGACACAATATAATTTTCATTTCTTTTGGAAACTGAAATATCGGGGAACAGGTTAATGATATTAACAATAAGAATAGTCAAAGAGCAGTATATTCTATACATGGTGAACATTATTCTAAGTGGTTTGTGTATGTTAATTCACTTACTGTTCACAGTTTCACAGGATAGGTACTACTGTCAGCCTCATTTTACAAGGGAGGAAACAAGTGTGCTCAAAATGTCACAGCCAGTCAGTACACACCCAGATGTTGAACCCACGCTCAGGCTTCAGACAGAGTAACTACATGATCGACCTCCTTTCTTCTCTGTTCAAATACAGCTCATTGAAAATCTGGAGCAAGATGGCAAATGTTAATATCTGAAAGCTGAGCAGCTCCTTGGATCTGGTGGCCTAAGCAAGCGTTTCCGTGCAAGGCTGTTCTTGAACTGTGGGTGCGGTTCGGAAGTGCCTCACATGTTCGCTCTGAGCTCACTCGAGACTCAGCACGCCAGGGAGCAAAGCCAGGCCCGACCTACCCTGGCACAGTGCGGGCCACTTGGAATAGTCTCTTTATCTCATTTTGGACTAACTTGCCCTTGAGTAGCTTCTCAGTTCTTTAACTTGAAATCAGCGAAATCTGGTCCACAATATTTCTGGAATAATTTTCTGTATGAATGAAACACAGAACTTATGCAATTCTTCTCTGAAGGCGGAGGTGGTCTTAAATCTAAAGAGGAAGGGCTAAGAATACAGTGGCTTTTGAAAAAGGTTGGGGACGCATACGTACGTTTGTGTGCATACATTTTGGTGTCCTTGGTGAGACAGCCCTTCCTTCCGGCGGGAGGTGGGAGCTACTCCTGTGAGTGTTCTGCGGTTTCAGAGCACTCTGCCCAGTGGAGACCCTTGAGCCTACTTTAGAAGAAGCGCTTTCAAGTGACAGGGTGGGTATTAGTTAGCAGTGAGATGTGAATGAGACCTGTAACCCCTGAGTCTCACGCTATTGCTAAGTTACAAAGTTAGTTGCTTTCCAGGCGAATGATCTTAATAATAAGATCTCTAAAACATAATTACCTGGCCAAAGTCTAGAATAAGTTGAGATTTAAAAACATTTGGAGAACACTCAGACTGAGGTCAATTAACAAAAATGACAAAGCACCATAGAGATTTGGGCCAGCCTTCTGTTTGCCGCCAAATTTGCTAAATTTAGAAAACAATTCCTCTGAGAGGTTTGTTTTTAGTTTCACATTCTTTTACTAGATGTGCTCCTGATTCACCGGTGCAAACCTAGCACACGTGTGCACACTGGTGTAAGGTGCCGACGGTTTCTTAGCAAGTAACTGAGATGGAGCTTTCCAAGCAAGGAGCCGGGAGGCCGGGGACTGACTCAGGGTTGTGGGAAGCGCTGGGCACAGACTCCTTCGATCTTGGCTGTGTTGTTGCCTTCAGTCAGTGTCTGATTAGTTTTTTTTTTTTTTTTTGCTTTTTGGAGACAGGGTCTCGCTTTGTAGTTCAGGCTGGCCCTGAGCTCACTATGGTGCCCAGGCAAGCCGCCGCGAACTCAGCAATCCTCTTGTCTCTGCCTCCTGAGTGCTGGGATGACAGGCGTGAGCCACCACGCCCGGCATTGTGGTATGCGGTGTTGATTGTTGGTGGGCATGTCTTCACGCCCAGCATTATATGTGGTTTCTGGTGATCGAACTCAGGACCTTGCGCTTGCGAGGCAGGGGCCGGAACCACTGAGCTAACCCTCCGGCCCAGTGTCTGATTAGTTTTAAGCATCTATTTTTTCACCTTCACAGTACAAATAAATATTAATTAGGAAAAACATGGAAGCCACAAAGTGAAAAATATCTGTCTAGCACCTGGTGTTCGATATGGATCTTACTACCTTTCTTCCTAGCCTCTCGAGGGTTGCATGTTGGAGAAGACACCAGTTCCCACCTCACGCTCACGTCCCTGGCCAGCTCCTCGGGACGTGGTGGGGCCTGTGGGATCGCTTCTTGCTACGTGACAGCAGCGGCACCCGACGTATAAAGAGACTCAGATTTCTACACAGCTCCCTCGAGCCTTCTCTTGGCTCCCAAAGGTTGGGGACACAGATGTTGAGCACCAAAATTACTCACGTAGAGGAACAAACAAACAAACAAACAAACAACTTTCCACCTTGCTGTTGCAGGAAATTTGGAACCCTCAATAGAATTTTACTTTTAAATCTTGCAAACTGCAGTTTTTCATGCAACCTTTTTAATTTGGGCCCATGCATTTATGAGTAGGATGCCAAAATCTAGGTTGACTTTGTCTATGATTGTCTTTTCCTTCCATTTCAGCACAAAATTAATTCATTATTCAACAGAGAAATGAAAAATAATCTCAGATTAGTTTAGAAAATAAGGCCAATAATGCATATGCATGTATATATATATACACGTGTGTGTGTATGGACAGGAAAAGGGATGGAAAGAAAATATTATATCAATATCTTCATGGTGTGCGGATATGTAGACGACAAACAACTTGATAGACAATGCTTACTTTATCACATCTCATCAGCCCCAGGTATCTCAGAGATTTGCTGCTTTGTGCGATCAGGGTGGCTCCTTGATCAGTAATTTCTTTACACCACCCAACATCCACAGTCTCTATTGTCATGCTGTATCGCCCGATGGCTATCAGTGCTGCAAGAAGGGACAGAGAGAAAAAGAGCGGACTTGTTAACAGTGTAAGGGAGTTGTTTTATTGTGATGATTTCTCCATTTCCTCACTGAATTTGTCCCGGAGATCTTGTGTGTAAATGAGCGTTTTATAAACTAAATGAAATTTGAAATGCTTTAGGAAAGACTGTCGTATGACAAACCCTTTTGCAAACTGAATAATCATTCCATAATTTCTCTTTCATTGGATATAATCTTTTATCTGTTTTACTCATTATAAGGTCACTTATATTCTCAAACACCCATATTTGCAAGATGAATAAATTAAAATGAACTACAGATGTAGCATTACAAAACCCTAAGGGCTAACTAAATTTTATACAGGGTAATTTTAATAATTTTTAAAAAGAAAAATCCATGTAAACACCATTTTGAGGTATGTTATACTGCATGTGAATTTCTTGACCAATTAGCATAATTTTTTCCATCTGTTCATGACCTGTAAAATGTAAGAGTATATAATACTTTTCATATTGATGGTCTTTGTGGCTGTTAGGAATTAAGAGTGTATTATGCATATAGTTGGATTGGTGCCTTGCTATGGTGTAAGAAAGGGAATTCATTTGTTAGGGTACATTTCCTTACCATATCAGAAATTTTCCTCTGTGAATCTCAGTGAAACCCGCCATCTGAGTACTATGGCGGCACACCTAGTGTTCGTGGCTAGTTAGCACTGCAGCACTAATGTACAGCTGTTTCTCCCATCATCTCTGATGATGCAAGAGCATCTGAATGCGTCACCCATCAGAGTGACCAATCAGCACATGAACTGTTTTTCAGGGCTTTCTCATCAGATGGGGTGTACATACTTCTACATATATGAAGCACTAAGACAGATTTCTCTGTCTCCAGCCAGCACAAGTGCATGGTGCATTAGTATGTGACTGAAAACAATGCCACAAGCACTAAAAAAAGGAAAACAATGTGCTGCTTATTTCCTTGTTCTACGATAGCACAAGTTCATTTCTTAACATTAAAGGCAGACAATGTTTTCTAAAATGTATGGACTAGTTAGAGAAGAACAACAGAATGAATTACTTACATAAATAAATATGACTCACAAAGAGATCATTTGCCAAAATCTTTTTTTGCTAATTACTTAAAAAATATTTTACTAGAAAACTCATATCTATGCATTCCAGTATCAAAGTACTGCCAAATAGTCAGATATTTAATATTTATACAAACAATAATAATGATCCCATAAAGAATTTTCCCATAAAAATACGATAGAGAAAGAATTTGTTTTGCAAGTTCTTCATGCCACAAATTTGCTAATGCTTTCATCTGTACATGCTGCTTTGGCATTTAAAGTTTTCTAGGCGGGGAGAAGCATGGTGCAATTTGTCAACCACTAATTTGTTGAAATTTTCTGAGTAATGTTTACTTGTAGCAGAGGCAATATCTCAGGTAAATCTCACTGGTGTGTCCGACCTAAGAAAACAGTTGATCCACCTAGTACTGGCATAACTTTTACTAGTTATGATACTCTAAAGAGCTCCTATAATACATGAGGTTGTTTTATTGTGTATTTTGGACAAGGAAAAAAAACTAAACATGATATTAACATACAGACTTTGGCACTAATGACCTTCTGTTTGCTTATAAAGTAGACTTTGAAAGCCTCTAAGATCATTTGATTTATCTGTTTCTGCAGAGTTCAAGACTTTCATGTTCCAGTCTTAAACCTCAATAGAAACTGTAAACAATCCACCAACATCAGGCTCTCCTGAAATGTGGACTCGTTCATCTTTTAAAACACATGATTTGAGTGTTATACTGAAAGAGATTTCTTTTGGGCATTTCGTACTTCATGTATGAAAATGTGAATGATTCATTCTAGAAGTATTTATTCAACGGGGGTAGGCAAAAGGGATACAGAATGACAAAAAGAAGCAGTCCTTAATGGCATGAAGCTTACATTCTGGTAGCACACAAAGATGAAAAACAAATAACATAAAAGTAAATATAATTCTAAATTGTGGTAAGGGATAAGAAAGAATTGGTCTAGCCACTATAGGAAAGAAACAACATTTAGATTTGGAGTGGGTGAGCATAATATGCCCAATATAATTATTTCTAATACTTCTAATGGCCCAACAGAACAATATGCACTTAAGGGAGACGAAAACTGAGGTTAAAGAGTTCAAAAAGTCTCAAATCTAATTAAACAGCAGAGCCAGTGTATGAAGCGAGACCGCTTGGCTCCAGCGCTAGAGAGCCTGTGGCCCGGGCTTCTGGGCTGCAGGGGGGGTTGCCATGTTTAGAATGTATTTATTTGTGTCACCACTTAGGACTTAAAAGGTTGCAGGTTGTAGGTAGCCAAGTATTTATGCCACAACTACAGCACAGGACCGATACAATCTTTTGATTACAAAAGATATGCCAGGTACTAATTTATTTTTCTCAGAATTTTTAGTGTGTTTGGAGATGTTTTAATTATTGCTCGTGAGCTGGCTATGAAGACTACAGCAGGATGGAGTCACCAGTTCAGTTCTCATCGTGCTCAGACGTCTGACACCAGGTGACATTTAACTCCTGAGTCTCAGCTTTCTCACCTGGACAGTGGAGATGTTAATTGCACACTATGCTGACAGGAGGTTAGTTTGAGATTCAGACGAGATCGTTCCTGTAGGGGACTTTTCACTAGGTAGATGTTATTATTTACTTAACATTCCCCCAACCTCTCTCGTCATGGTGCAGTTGGTATGAAATCGAAAGACTTGAAAGAACTGTGAAGAACACAGGCTCTGGGAAGACGAGAGCATTCGATAAGAACTTAGTCCTTGTGTCCCTGCTCGAGTTCTTGAACTCCTCTCTATTGATGACTGAGGCTGCAGAGCGCGCCGGGGCGATAGGGCTGCAGACGTCATGTATGATTACCACCTGCACCAGGGCCTGCTGACACACTACAATGGTATTTACTGAACCTTGAAAGGGGGTAAATTAATTATGGAAGACTGATTTTTAATTCCAATGAAATTTTAATGCTATATGGTGTTAATAAAGTTTAAAAAACTTCCACCAATTAAGAGCTGTAGTTCAGTAACTTGTATGCTGATGCAGGATATGCACCAAGCTACTAACAGGCATTTCCACAAACATATAGTCAACAAAGTGGCGGAAAGATTCACACACAAACTTAATTTTAACCAAGAAATCCCACTTGTAGGAAAATAGCTTGAAAACACAGCTCTTATTATTAAAATTGCATAAACCTAAGTTTATGTATTAGACTACCTGGACTAGGATTATGTATTAGACTACCTACTTTCCAGTGCTGGAAAAAGTACTGGAAACTGCCTAAATGTTCATAAAAAGAAAGAGGTTGAATAAGCTATGCTATACCCACAGCACTTAATACTGTGAAGCTGTACAAAAATGAAAAGGGGGGCTGGAGATTTAGCTCAGTGGTTCTGGTGCCTGCCTTGCAAGCACAAGGTCCTCAGTTTGATCCCCGGAAACCACATACAATGCTGGGCGTGGAGACTCACGCCCACCAGCAATCAACACCACATACCACAGTGCCGGGCGTGGTGGCTCACGCCTGTCATCCCAGCACTCGGGAGGCAGAGACAGGCGGATTGCTGAGTTCGAGGCTTACCTGGGCTACATGGTGAGCTCAGGACCAGCCTGAACTGCAAAGCGAGACCCTGTCTCAAACAAAACAAAACAAAACAAAACAAAACAAAACAAAACAAAAAAATGAAAAGGGAAGATTAGTAAAGTGCAAAAAAAAGTAAAAAAGTTTATATCATGTGCTACTACCCTTCATATATGATAGAATGGATTATAATAAAGTATACATGTATTTGTTCATTTGTGCAAAAGTAATATAGAAAAGATAAACAATAAACTACAGAAGATATTTAACTGGAAGGGTTGGTAGAAAAGCCAAAGAAAGAAGCCCACAAAATGGAACTGGGTAGGGGTAAAGAAGGGAAAGACACTTAAAAATAGCGATATAGTTTTTTACATAACTTTGGTGCTGTGAACCACAGCAATGTTTTACACACTTTCCAAAATAAAAGTGTGAGGGAACCCAAAGAGAAGTCAGTATGGTAACAAATGAATTCAACTGTATTGAAAATGTATGCTGAGAGGCATAGAATCAATGCTAATTTAAATTGCCGTAGAAAACATAACTTTGAGTGGATATTGTAAGGAGACAATCAAAAGAGCTGTAAGCAAATACTGTACTGTTATCAGCAATTTTATTTCTATAGGGATATAAGCATTTCAGGAACTACTGTGCCTATACTCTAGGATTGTGAAAGATGGCAATCTTTTCACTGCTAGAGAAAGAAGTCCAAGTAAGAGAAGGAGTCTTAGACCTTAGTGAACCTCGAGATACTGAGCTGAAATTGAGCTTTGTTATAAATGCATAGTCTTCCTTGTATGTGCACACACAGATTTAGAAGTAAATGATTAAGTATGGTAGGTGGGCATGTCTGGTTTAGAAACATACATACCTATAAGTATATCCCACCTCTTTTTACTGACAAGGATTAGGAGTAGTGGTGCCCTAGTGCTCAGATCTTCATTTCTAAGATCTCTGTTTCTAAGTATTTTCTCCATTAAAAGGAATTAGGGCTGCTGAGAGACATGGTTGATTCTAGGACCATGTCAGGGAAAACACATAAGTCTGAAATATGATGACACAGAAAGAGGTGTTTTAAAAAGAATGGAGGGTGGGATGTAGCTCAGTGGGTGCTGCTCCTTCTGGGAAGCTGGAAGTCCTGAGTTCAATCCTCGGTATTGCCAACCCCCCCCAAAAAAAAAACCCCCAAAAAACAAAAACAACAACAACAATAACAAACAAAAAAATGGAGTGGTACTGTCAGAAGGATTCAGGATCCAAACAAAAGGAACTGTCAGTGGTCAAATCTGGAACAATTTGAACAGCAAAATAAATGACTGATTGGATGATAGCTTAGAAATTAGTGTCCAAGTCCATACTGATATAAATAAACAGAAGCATAGGTAAAAAATAGGTAAAGGGGGACAAGCTCTAAATACTAAAAGTCATTGCTGAAAGTCGGAGGAAGAACAGACCAGTGCCAACGAGAAAAAGGAAAAGGCACAACCTTACAGCAGGTGAACCCAGCAGACATCACCTTAGCCAAATGATTGGGTCAATATCACTGGTAAGTAACACGTATAAATGTCATGTACCCCTTGATCATTTCTTCAGTATTCCTGCCAAAATAAATAAACTCAATCTACTCATAACATAATATCACACAAACCCAAAATGAGAAACATTCTACAAATTAATTCATCACTACTCATCAAAAAGTTCAAGGCAATGAAATTTAAAGGAAAAAGAATGAGCAACTGGTCACAGATTGGGTGAGACCAAGTCAACATGACATTTAAATACAACATGGATTCCTGGGTTGGACCCTGGAACAGATAAGAAATTAAAGAAATTTACATAGTGAAATTTACATAAATTTGTATCTTCATTAACCTTACTGTTTCAATGCTAGTTCCTTCGGTTTTCTAATTGCATTACAGTTATGTAATTCAACATTAGCAGTAACTGGGTAAACAGCGTACTTGAATTCTACTGTTTTTGTAACTTATTTGCAATTCTAAAATTATTTCAAAACAAAGAGTTTAAAAGCATGAATCAACTAATAATAGATAAGGTAAAAGTACTAAGTAGAGAATTAAAATTTTCTAAGTGAAAACAGTATTATTTTCCCAAGGAAAGATCTGATACATAAATGTTAGGACTAAAAATACATTTTTCCTTCACAGGAGGAGGATTAGTCATACAAGTGCATTAACAAGTGACCTGCATGTTGCTATTTTGTCCTTTCTAGTTCTATCTTCTGCCTTGGATCTACATGGCCTTAAAAAAATCAGAGGAAATGCCCCGGTGCTTGAAAGAATTAGGGTTAAAATTTAACAGTAGGACTAACATCTTTCATGTAATACTTGGATAAAAGCCATTTGCAAAGAAATTTCTTGGCACAGTTACAAAGAGATAAGTAGGAAAGTGTTCTTCTTTGTAGAAGTCACAGAATCTCTTAAAAACAAAGAAATGACACTTTCAGAAACATTTGTTGTTGTGCTGAAGGTCCCTGGGAAGGCTCCCTGCAGCCCGTGGGACTGCAGCTCACCCCGGCTGTTCAGGACAATCAGAGGCTCCCCGTCCAAGCACAGAGGCCCAGGTCCTACCCTGGAGATTCTGGTTCTGGAAAAGCTGTAAAGGCTGCTGGGACCCTGATGCGTAGCTGAGGGCTGGGAACCACTGGAACGGGGTAACCTACAACTTGGGCAAAGTCAGTCAGCTAAACACAAAGAGCTCACTTTTAAACATTAGCTTCTGTGTCCTTACTGTGTTCCACAATCTGGCCTCTCAAATAGTAATTACTTGTTTATGGTCCAATATTTTTAGGCATTTACTTCTTTTACTTTTTCTGTTTTCTTTTTTTTTGGGGGGGGTGGCACCAAAACTCCTTAAAGGAAATTTTAAAAAATAGATAACTTTGGAATTTATAGGAAAGGTACATTTCCTTTTTATTTCATCCCTATCCCTTTTCTTTTCCATTTCTTGATCCTCTTGCCTTTTAAGAGCAATCTGTCTCCCTACATCCTATTATCTTTTATTTTTTATTTTTTCTATGGGTTTCTCATATAAGATAAACCGTGTGATATTTACACTTGTGTTTGATTTATTTCACTTAACACTATGGTCTCAAGGTGTATCTAATTCCCTACAAATCATTCAGGTTTATCTTTCTTTTTTTTTTTTTTGATTTTTTGAGACAGGGTCTCGCGTTGTAGTTCAGGCTGGCCCTGAGCTCACTATGGTGCCCAGGCAAGCCTCAAACTCAGCAATCCTCCTGCCTCTGCCTCCTGAGTGCTGGGATGACAGGCGTGAGCCACCACGTCCGGCAGGGTTTATCTTTTTTAATGGCAGAATCGTGCTTCTCTGTGTATAAATACCAGATTTTCTTTAGCCATTCCTCTGTTGATGGATATATTAATATTTAGCTTCTAATATTTAGCTATTATAAATTGTGCTGCTATGAACATAGGTTTGCATGAATCTCTGTAATATGGAATCTCTAACTCTCCCAGGAAGATACCTAGGAGGGATAGGCGAATCCCAGTTTTAGTTTTCTGAGGAATCTCCATGCTGATTTCCACGATTCTTTCCCTAGTTTACATTTCTAACAACAGTGGAAAAGGGTTCCTTTTTTTCCTGTAGCCTATGAAACATTAATAATTATTTGATTTCTTGATGATGACTATTCTTTCCGGGGTAAGATGGAATCTCAGTGTTGTTTTAATTTGTAGTTTGGTAATACCCAGCAATGTTGAGAATTTCTTTATGTATTTATTTGCCACTTTTATATCTTTTCCTTTGAAGTATCTATTTTGCTTGCCCTTTTTTTACTAGGTCTTTTATTTAGGATGGGTCTAATATTTTTCAGCCTCCCTCCCTTTTTGTGATACTGGATTGAACTCAGGACACTGTGTGTGGGAGTCAGGCACCAGCACCACTAAGCCAAATCGTCGTATTTCAGAAATGAGGTCTCTGTCTAAAGAATTGCTGCCAAACATTTTTTTTGCCACTCTATAGGTGTTTCTTTTGCTATGCAGAACATAATGATTTGATGTGATCTCATTTGCTGATTCTTGGAACTATTTCCTGTACAACTGGATTTCTGTTCAAAGTCCTTGTCTATGCCTACGACTTCAAACATTTTACCTATCTTCAAGTGGGCTAAGTGTTTCTGCTTCTTTGATCCACAATGATTTTTAGCTTAGTGCATGGTAAGAAGCATATGTGTAGATTCAATCTTTTGCACGTGGATAGCCAGTTTTCCTAACACCATAATTATTAAAGAGCTGATAGAGTTGATCTTTCCTCTGGCGTGTGTTTTTGCCTCTTTGTCAAAGATCAAGTAACTGAATATACTTGGGGTTATTTCTGCATCCTTCATTGAGTTTTACTGATCCTCATGTCTGTTTTTGTGCCAGTACCCTGCTGTTTTTTAATCACAGTAGCTTTGTAATATAACTTCAAGACCCAGATTATGATACATCCTGTTTTGTTCGATTGCATTTGTTAGTGTGTCTTTTCTGATTTTGTATAAATTTTATGATTGTTTTTTCTAGCTTTGTGAAGAATGCAGTTGGAATTTCGATTGCAAACATGTAAAACTATATCTCAATTTTGGAAGTACAGCCATTTTGACTATATTGGTTTTGCTTATCTAGTAAGAGGAATATCTTTCCATTTTCTGATGTCCTCCTCAATTTCCCTTTTAAGGGTACTGTTTTAGGTTAATTTCTACGTATTACATTTTCTTGATGCTATTATGAATGGTATTTTCCCCTAATCTCTTTCTCAGTGGGTTCACTATTAGTACATAGGAATGCAACTGACTTCTGTGTTTTTATACACTGCAACATTGCTAAATTCGGTAATTAATTTTAGAAGTCTTCCTCCTACTATGAAATCAGGAATTGGCTGGACTCTAAAACACTTTTCTTCATTTTGGGAGGGTAGTGGTGGTAGTACATATTCCTCTTTAGTTTATCACACTGGTTTTCCAGTACAGCACATATCAGAGTTTGTTTCATTTCTAAACTGCTTATCAACATTTTTGTCTTCCTCTCTAAATACTAAAGTCCAGAGCACTGAATGTGGATAGATATCATCTAGGACCTCTGTGAATCTTTGAAAATCAAGTGTCACCAATTTTCCAGGTACAGCATACATGTAGAAAGCTGCACATATCCTTAAAAGTATAACTTGATGAATTTTAACAAACACAGCTATGTAACAGTACGCTAGACCGAGAAATAGAGCATGCCCGGCATTTCTGACATCCCCACTTTAAGGTAACTATTATCCTGACTTCCAACCAGGTAGATTAACATTCCTGTTTTTTAAGTTACATAAATGACGTCAAACACCAGACAGTGTTTACTGCATTTTTAGCACTCGTGTTTGTAAAACACACCCACACTGTGTGTGCTGCTAGTGTTACGTGTTCCTTCTCAAGGCTGTGCAGTATAACACTCACGGGAGCTTCAGTGGTTTCTCCTGGGGGGGTTTTAATAACCATGATGTTATGAATGTGGGTATGTTTTCATTTCACTCAGGTAAATATGCAGAATGAGATTTCTTCACATATTAACTGTGTTTTTCTGCCAAAATGTTTACAAAGTTTACTACATCCTTTCATTTTCCTACCAATATGAGGGAGGGTTCTAGTTTCTGTACACTTTTTTTTTTTTTTTTTTGAGACAGGGTCTCGCTTTGCAGTTCAGACTGGCCCTGAGCTCACTATGGAGCCCAGGCAAGCCTGGAACTCACAACAATCCTCCTGCCTCTGCCTCCCGAGTGCTGGGATTGCAGGCGTGAGCCACCACGCCCAGCAAAATAAACTCTACTACACTTTTGCTAGTATTTGGTGATGAGTATGTCTAATTACAGGCAATTTTATAGGTGTGTAACGGGTTATTTTGATTTCCTTAGGAACAAAGGACACTGCAACTTTTCTTAGCGTCATACTTTAACAAAAATCCTAGAACAGTCTATTTCTTTGAGTGTACTTAGCAGATACCAATTAAATGAAGAAACCAAGGGTTATAGATAATTTTTGACTACTAGACTATAACAGCTTTTAAACAGATAATTTTCCATGTAATTTTGAGGAAAATACCAGTAAAATAAACATTCTATCAAGAGAGACATGAAAGTTAAAATAGGGAAATAAATGTAGGAAAGAGGATAAAGGCGTAGCAAACTTTTCAAATCTTCAGTTATTTGTGAAAATTTCAAAGATGGTGGAGCATGGTTTTTTATAGAATGATGAAACTCTAAAAATCAAGTGGAAAATACATATAATAAAAATGGTCGTCTAGCAATGATGGATAACATTAAAAACTGAACTGTGCCAGCATTTTCGAGATGCTGCATGTCGGGCCATTCATTTTACGTAACTCTGCTTTCTGAGTGCAGAACAGCAACACAGAAGCATCGTCTGACTCACAAAGGGAGCAAGCCGGCTGTGGCCCCTGACCTTTCTGGGGAGAGTCTCTTCTGCCCTTCACACCCTGAAACGGAAATGCAGGCATTATTTATAGGCTGCATCCGCTTCCCTTCCTCTGAGATAAACAATTTGGTGAAAAAACAGGTTCAAGTGAAGAACTTGTTTAAAAAGGTCATTTAATGCATCAGAGCAAGGATAAGTACTCTTTCCTTTTATCCTGTCCTATTTATTTTTTATTTTATTTTATTTTATTTTACAAGCAGAAAGACACACATCTGATTGGATACATAGGAATTATTTCCATATATGTGACCTCCGAAAACGTAGCAATGAGTTGGGTATTTGGAACTAACTAACTGACCTGTGTTTCCAGGAATCTGGTACATTCATTGTTCTGGTTTTCACTGGTGCTGTGTTTGGTGGTTACCAACCCTCTGAGGGGGATGGCTGGGTTCTCCTGACAGTCCTCTTATTAAATTGAAGAATTCAAAATGAAGAAGAAAATATTTTACTACTCTAACATTAGCAGAGCACCTGATATCCCTGGTTCAACGATTCTTTTTTATTCTAGTATGCATAAATACATATATTACTTATCAAAGAATGATGCATCCTTTTCAAAATCCTGACATTCTATTCGATTTCCTCACTTATGAGACGTGATTTATGAATTTAACTATGTTAGTTCACTGATATGGGAAAGTACATTCATGTCTTTGTCATACCCCGGCCTTGTCTCCCTTTCTGAATTGATTCTTCCAGACCACTCTACATACAGAACATCAGTGTCAACTTGATGTTGGAAGAATTTGTGTGTACCAGCGTGCAGCAGATTAGGGTGTGACTTCAATGACTGTGACTCAAGTGTCAGGGTGGCCGATAGGCTTTGTAAAAATATCTTGACAGGAGCAAAGAAAACCAGAGGAAGAGGAAACTGTTGGAATAATAGCAGAGTGAGTACATTGGTCTTTTTCCCCAACAAATACTGACTACCTACTATGTGTCATGTAGTATCTTAGGAACCGAGCACAGAGAGGTCTACCTTCGTCTTCCTCTGCAGAGTTTAGATTCTAGACACAAGTAAGTCGGTAGAACATGTAATTTGTCAGATGGTGATAATGTTTCAGAGAGATATGATCAGAGAACAGAGTGGAACTGTTAAGAGTTTTAATAGGATGGCCAAGGCAAGGCCTCCCAAAGAAAGATACATTTGAACAAAAACCTGAAGGGACAAGTGAGGAAGCCATACAGATATCTGAGGGAAAAGCATTTCACATGGACAAACTCTAGCACCACGACTCTGAAGTAATGTCAGAAGACAGTGAACATCTTCCTAACATTTAGATTTAAAAGACATTGCTTATGTGGGATCCTACCCAGTGGCCTCTGAGCTCTTGGGCATCTGAGTATCCTTCTTGTATCAGTAGGAACATGCTGGCTTCTTCTACTGGATATAAACTTCACTGAGAGGGACAAACACCACCCTTTCTCATCTTGGTAGCACCACTGTGGAGCACAGAGCCTGTGTTTGTTAGATGCAATATGCTATATTCATCTACATATGTAAATTTAAAATAGCTGAATCGTAAGCACTTAAAGACAACTCAGGAAGACGTTTTGCTTCTTTTCTAGAGTCCACATTCATTCTTTTATGCTAAAAAAAAAGAGACAGGTGGTGGCTCACGCCTGTTATCCCAGTACTCGGGAGGCAGAGGCAGGAGGATTGCTGAGTTCCAGGCTTGCCTGGGCTCCATAGTGAGCTCGTGGCCAGTCTGAACTACAAAGCGAGACCCTGTCTCAAAAAAAACACACACAAAAAAACAAAAAAAACAACCAAAAACGAAACAGGGTCTCATTTTGTAGTTCAAGCTGGCCCTGTGCTCACTATGTAGCCCAGGCAAGCCTCGAACTCAGCAATCCTCCGGCCTCTGCCTCCTGAGTGCTGGGATTACAGATGTGAGCCTGGGAAAAATACTTTTTGAGTAGCTTCAGTACATCAGTCATGACTGCAGGTATGTTTTGGGAGATTACAGGGAAGACATACATTGTTCAATATGAAGCATTTTTTCCCACAAAGTAAAAGGCAGTTTTTAAAAGGTCTTGACCAAGTGGATCACTTTATTTTATTGAAGTATAAGGAAGAACATGACATTTCTTTCAGCAGGCTTTCTTTCTAATCTACCGTTCCTTAAGGCAAACACATCTATTTGTACCAACACTGAGCACTTCAAATCAAGCTAAATAATGTGGGGGAAAATAGTAAAGTTATTTACAAATGAAAACTAAACCCAAAAACAGAGCTCAACTATTTCTAACTGTAACTAGAATAGTTGTCATTCAGGGGCTGCTATCTGGAATGCGGATTATCTTAGGAAGGGGCAGTAATTTTTACTTATGGGCACTTTTGCCATAAGAAAGGCAAAAGAAATAACAGATTCAAAGCATTTAAATTTGAATTTTTATAGTTTATCAGAGAACTGGACTAAATTATACAGAACACTACATTTCTATGTTTTTGTAAGACAATTTTGCTTTATTATTTTTCTATTAACTACCCAATCCACTGCCAGTTTACTGTTTTATGCTGTTTATCTTTCATAAAGTCTAGCAATTATTTCAAACCTCAAATCCAGCAAAAATCACTGGGACTAGGGCTTCATATGTGTGTGTGTGTGGGGGGGGTGGTGGAAATAGGGCTGAAAATGAGTGTGGGGGACTTCTCTCTCATTGCTGGGACAGAATTCCTGACACCCGAAGTTAGAGGGGAAGGGGTTCACGGAGCGCATAGTTCGTGGGGGTTTCTGTCCACGACGGTCTGGCTCCGAGGCAGGACGGCAGAGGGCTCTCAGAGCAGAGAGCACGCGGTGTGCACAGCAGGCAGCAGCAATGGGAAGAGACACTGCCCGGCGCAGAAGACAGCCGAAGGCGACACGGGGCCTTCCCAGGGTCCTCCGGCTCCTCCGCCTTCTTCAGACGAGCAGGCTCAGAGCGCTGCTAAAACCGCGCGCTCGGGGAGCGGTTTAGGACTCACGTGCCCCCAGTCCTAGCGTCACACACGCCGGGTTTAGCGACCTTCACAAAAGACGGCATGAGGCTCCGGGGCGACATCTAGACACAAGCGACAACGACGAGGGTATGTTTTGCGTGCACGTGGATGCGTGAGGGTGAGACACAGAAGAGAAGGAGAGGGAGTGAGGCAGGGACGCGGGCAGCAGGCAGTGCGCAGCGGCAGCGGACACGCCCGCGGCTCCGCCTTCTCGCCTGGAGCTGCCGCAGCCTCCACACGTGCACACAGCGCACCCACGGGGCGTCGGCGGCAGCATTCACACGTGTATAATCACACTCACAGGGTATCTTACTTTCTTATTCCTGGGAGAAAATGCCCTCCAAGTTTTAAAAGAAAGGTTCACTCTGCCTCTCAGTCTGCGGAGGGTTCAGTCGGTAGCTGGCCAGCTCCAGGGCAGGGGAGGCGCGGCAGGGGGCGCGTGGGTGGAGGAGACGCAGTCCGGGAGGGCGGGCAGGAGGCGGAACAGCGAGCCTGCCTTTCTCTTTATTCCATTCAGGCTAAGAGCCCACCCGTGCCTGGGGGTGGGGCAGGGCACCTTCCATTATCCACACCAGAACTATGCTAAAAGAATCAGTGAACTAACTTTTGTCATATACTGGTACAAATTCCCCAATGTTATATGTGATTTTGAGATGTATATAAATTGTACCAGTAAAGAATTCAATTTAAAAAAAAAAAGAACCAGTGAACTGATTTAGTTGTCCTGTCTCCTTAGGAACACATTTACACACTCTGGACCCAGCTACTTCCTGGGTTTTTTTTTCCCCCCTCATAGGTGACACAATTTGTCTAGCTTTCTAACTATAGCTGGAACAACAAGACCCGCCAAAACCATGTGAGGCTTTCAGGTCTATCTAGCTAACAAGCCATAATACAGACATATAAGCAGACCCTAACCTCTAGCCTCTCACCTACAGATTGACCTTGAAGACAATGAAGGTTGAGCTTACGTGTCTGTCACTTACATAGCATTTTATATGACAAGGGCCTGGGTCCTAGAAATATGTTCATACAGAAATGTATTTTATTTAATCTGTCAAACTAATAATTTTGTTAACCCTTTTCTTAGAGGAAGACCTTAAATTGTACAAACTTCATGTCTAGAAAATCACAAATCTATCCCTCACCCAACCCAGGATATTCTGATTCAGTTGTTCGGGTAATGATGTGTCTCTTTCTTTCTTTTTTAAATGTCACCAAGTGATTTTGATACACAGCCAGTTTGGAAATCACTGACGAAGGGCTGCAGACGGATCGGTCTAATGAATCCCTGACATCGAGGTAGTATTTTCTTTCTGGAGCTTCGCCACCATTGATTGGGACACGAACCATATCACACTACGTAGCTTGGAAAACGCTGACAATTGGCAGTACTCATTTCCACATTGCAGTGATGAATCACACCAGCCTCTGTGCCGAGTAATTAACTATCCATTTGTATGTACTGGCCATGGCGATGCAGTTCTTTTCTACCAGGAAGGAAGGGAATTTGGACATAACATTAACAGTTGTTAATACCAAGCAAATAGAATAAATTGGATTTATTAAAGAGTATGTGTGTGGATTTTTTTTTCCCCTAGCAGTTGATGTAATTTGTCTAGCTTTCTAATTACAGTTGGAACAGAAAATGGCTGAACTCAAAGACCTTGCACGGTATCTAATAAACTTTTACTTACAGGGAGAACATTTCTTGGGTTGGAGAATGACAAATAATTTACTAAGCTTTTCCTGAAAGATAGCGAAAGGTGTTTCACCTATATCCAGCTGATGAATTAGCTTTAGCTCATAATCAGTGTCATGAGACAGGAAAGAAGAAGCCTGTAATTACTTTGAAAGGAATGAAGGAATAGATCTGATAAAGAAAATAAATCAGCTAATTCCTCTAGCGGCATACTGAATGGTAGAGAAGCTTACTTTGCTGGAAATTTAAAGTGAGGTGAAATGGGAGACACTGGCAGTTTTTATCTGCCTGGGCATCCATTCCCTCTTTCTGATAACAAAGCCTCAATTTTCCTCCCTCTGCATTGCAGTCTGGAGACTTGTCATCAGAAGTTTGCTGCCTACCCCAGGCTGGCGGTGGGCATGTGTTCCAATCCAAACTAACCATTCTCAGGTGCATGTATCTCAGCCCTGCTTGGCATGATTTAATAATCCAAAGCCCATCCATCCTGGGAGGAGTTCCCTAAAGAGACTGTTTTATCTCCCAGGAATGAAGGGTTTTGGTTTCTTAAGTCTTTCCAGGCAAGGCTGCTGCTATTGTTGAGATTTTTATTTTATTTTATTTTTTTAATTTTTTTGAGACAGGGTCTCATTTTGTAGTTCAGTCTGGACCTGAGCTCACTGTGTAGCTCAGGCAAGCCTTGAACTCAGCAATCCTCCTGCCTCTGCCTCCCAAGTGCTGGGATGACAGGCACGAGCCACCAAGCGTGGCATTTGTGGTATGTGGTACTGATTGCTGGTGGGGGTTGGCCACGACACCCCATATTGTATGTGGTTACTGGGGTTGAACCAGGGACCTTGTGCTTGCTAGGCAGGTACTGGAACCACTGAGCTAAATCTCCAGCCCAAGGTTTTTATTTTGACTTTTAGGCAGCCAGGCGACATCTTCTAAAGAATGTTTTTAAAAGAATGGCTCATCAGTTATGTCCTAAGTTCTTGAATGCTCAATAAAGACTGTTATACTTCTGGTTAAGGAGTCACATGCCTAAATGTTTGATTTTGAGGTGATACTTATTTTTACCTTCACAGCCTTATAAACAGGTATCTCAGTTTTGCTGTGGAGAAGTATAAATCTGACCTGATTTCTTTTTCCTCATAAGTGTTCTGATTTTCATGGCTGGATGTCATCTTTCTTCCTTTATCTCCTAGGCCGTATGCCTTTATCAAGATATGTCTTCCACAGCAATGTGAGCAAGGCACAGAATTCTGGGGCAGTGTACAGAATACAGAGACATACTCTGTAACAATCAATTTTCTCAGAACTTTATAGGCTGTTTTGATTTTTATGAATTCAAAACCCTTTGGATACAAATAGTTTCACTCCTGTTCTATTGGCTTCACTTTCTTCCTCACCTTCACAGCTCTACAAATGATATCTGAAATAAAAGGGCAGATCAGAGACACTATAATGATTCTGTTTGTTCCTTTCAAGTCTTCTCTTCTTGGTTGCCTGGGAATGGTCATCAGTGTGAACTACAGGAAGGTGATCATGAACTAGAGGTGTCTTCAGTAACCGGGGATCTTGTCTCCAGTATCCTTACTATAAATCTATTATTTCCTACATCCAGATACACTTTCTCTCTCGCATTCTATGTTAGGGAAGTGATATGTTGCTTAATAACAAACTGGATCATTTTCTGTTACATCCGGCTCCCCCCACCCCTCACCCCCCGGGCAGGCTCCTGCATCTGAGGGAGACGTCAAATGTGGCAAATGATGTGCAACTCTTGTCAAATCTGCTTCCTCGCTTGGTGATCTCTTCCTCACAGGTTTGGGGTGTGACATTCAGGCTCTCCTGGGCCATTCCTACCCCTCAGGAGTTAGTACACTATTGGAGATTCTAGGCTCTATTAAAGAGTTGGACATGCTCTCCTGGATTGGGCACACTCTTTTTTTTTTTTTTTTTTTTTTTTGAGACAGGGTCTTGCTTTGTAGTTCAGGCTGGCCCTGAGCTCGTTATGGTGGGCATACTCTTTTTACGTTAACAAAAGTATGCCCCAGATTTTTCATTTGTTTAAGTAGTATACATTTAAAGACAGTCATTAATATTGGAAAATAATAAACTATGTAGAGAGTTCTTGATCTTTAGGTTAATATGAACAACATTCATTCTATGATTATTTAAAATAACAGAATAAAAACATAAATAAAAAGAAAAGTCCTTGTCCTTATTTTCAATGACTCAGAGACAGTAAGTAAATGGAAGATATATCACTATATCTGTGTAAAGTACTGTTCTCATTGATGAACAGTATATACTATAACCAGTCTTCACTTATTTGGAGTTTATATGTGCTGCATTTCTTATTTGTATAGCTTTTAACCTCACTTATTTATTCATTTTTTTTTTTCAAATTTACTTTGTTTAAAAAAATCCCTTAGGAGGCTGGAGATTTAGCTCAGTGGTTCTGGTACCTGCCTGGTAAGCTCAAGGTCCCTGGTTCCATCCCAGGAACCACATACAACAATACGGGGTGTGGTGACTCACGCCCACCAGCAATCAGTACCACAGACCACAGTGCCAGGCGTGGTGGCTCACGCCTGTCATCCCAGCACTCAGGAGGCAGAGGCAGGAGGATTGCTGAGTTCTAGGCTTGCCTGAGCTACATAGTGAGCTCAGGGCCAGCGCGAACGACAAAGTGAGACCCTGTCTCAAACAACAACAACAACAACAAAAGACAGGGTGGGAAGAATAGGAAAATTTTATCTTCTGTAATATTTTCCTGTCCTTTCCAACACTGATTAGAAATTGCTTTGGGGGCTGAATGAAATAGGAAATGAGAGGCAATGCCAGTCTCTATATGTATATGTGGTAAACAATCTCTCTGTTGAAAAGCAAAAGGGAAGATGAATAAGTGCGGAAAATCTGGCATCAAACAGGAGCATTATAGTCTCGAAAATGTAAATAAATCTAATTAGCAAATAAGTACACATTTTTCATTTTTTGAGTTCCTGAACTATTACTCTCTTTGTAAAACTTAAATTTAGGCCAGTCCATAGGAATGAACAGACATATTAAAAATGTCAGTTTTAGATCTGGATGTACTTTACTATTTTATTGAGAAGAGAGCTGTATTTATCACTAAAATACTTGAAATTAAAGTCAAATTGCTTGAAAATTCTTTATATAGTGTCAATGTTCTCCTGTGTTCTTAACTACTGTCAATAGTTTCTATCACTTGAATATTTCTTTTATAACATATCTGAAACACTTTCTTTCTTAACTGACATCTTACAATCACTAACTAGACTGAGTCATTTAAAAACAAAAGAGTCAACTTTTTCTTTTTTTTTTTTTTGAGACAGGGTTTTGTGTGTAGTTCAGGCTGGCCCTGAGCTCACTATGCAGCCCATGCAAACCTAGAATTCAGCAATCCTCCTGCCTCTGCCTCCCAAGTGCTGGGATTACAGGCATGGCCACCACGTCCGGTATCATTGTATATGGTTACTGAGGATTGAACCAAGGACCTTGTGCTTGCCAGGCAGACACCAGAAACACTGAACTAAATCTCTGGCCCAACATCTGGTATTTTATGAGAGTGTTCTTGTTAGACTTTTTCTTAAAATGTCTTTAAAATACTTATTCAGTTGGTATTTTTGTAAGATAATTCAGTGATCTTTAATTGTAGCAAGTCTTGTGCATCTATTTATTTTTTTCTAAGATCTACTAATATATGTAATAGTCACTGAATTCAGCCGACTATTTGCCTTTGAGGAATCAGACTATGATGGACAGGACTTCAAAATCACTTATATCATAAACATTTCCCTACAAAGTTAAAAAGCAGAATTTAAACATTTTAGTTCTCTAAGATTTTATGCTTTCAATAAAAGCAAACTGTTCTATCAAAAGAATAACAGAACACATAGCTTTAGTCACTAGTTGTGACTTTCATTTTAAAAAATGTACACACAGTATATAGTAATTACTTGTAAGACATAGTTACTTGGAAGAACAGTTCAGAAATTAATAAATGAAATATTTCAAATTTAAACTGTATCTCCAAAAGTTTCTGTGTTCTTTGAATTTATTGAAGCCTGTCATAAAGTCTACTAAAATTTAGGTGATGATATCTTTTTAAAGTACACTTACAAAAGCAGCAAGTTACACCCACAGAGAAGTAACAAAGCATAATGTAGCTAATTCCAGAACATATTTTATTAGATGTCAAACAGAAGCCTCCCAAGAGACAGCATTACATCTCAAGGGATTAAAGGATTATTAAAAAATACTATTTGCTCATAATGAAGGGCTTATCAACTCCAAATATTTTCAGTTATTTCACTTTGAGTATATTACCATATCCATGAACATAAGCTACATTTCAGAGGTAATGAAGCATGGTATTGTGTATTTTAATTGCTTTTATAAGATTTAAATAATACAACTGTTCTGTAGCATAATATGAATTTTATTACTGGATAAAGCAATCTCATTTGTCTGGTACTGTGGGAGAGATTGAGTTCGGCAGAAGTGACATGAACAGGTAGCAGAAGCTTACTATTTTAAAGTTGGCTAATTCACATGAAACTGGTACTTCTATGGATCAAAAGGTTATTAACAGGAATGATCTGTGGCTCTGTTTACTCATCAAAACTTTCTTGTTTTATCTATTTGGGTAGAAATAATGCTTGAAGATTTTACATTCTTTATCTTGTAAGTAGTATTTGTTGAATCCAATCAAACTCTTCCTTGATTATGATCTCACTCTGCTGTATTAGGAAGCTGCTAGGCATGACAGTGTGAAGGGCTTTTTACTGAACCCAGTGCCCAAAGGGCCCATGTACGTACAGGGAATGAGTGAAGCTGCTTTATTATTTTGACAGACGTACTTTGTTTAGACATTGCACCCAAAGTTGTTATCCTCCACTTAGAAAAATGCACTTGCTCTTTCCTTAACACACAATTCAACCTTCCAGATCTGCCTTCCAATTCTCATTTTTAAAATGGAGTATCAGACATAACAAATATTTTGTTGTTTCTTTTTAGCAGACTATTTTTAGAAAGACACAAAGACAAATGGAAACCAACACTGGCAGTCAATGCTGTGGGACCATACCAAAGTGTAGAGACTGTGCATACTGAAATACCCTCTTGAAAAGTGGAGGAGGATGTGTGACCACTTGTAAAATATACACGGTGCAGTAAATTTAGATGTCCAAGTACTGCCTATGTATAATGTACCAATAAAAAAATTGCAGGAAAAAAAAGAATTAAGACTTGGTGTTGTCAGATCTCTGATTCTTCAAGAGGAGACTGTAATTAATTTTAAACATGTGAATCATCTGATAATTGTTACTTAACCATATTAGCAATTGCAACAAAATAAAATACATAAATCAAAAACGTGTGGATCAGTATTGTGGGAACTAAACAAAACATGTTTGTGAGACGAAGATGGTCTGGGGAGTTTGAAATTCCTACACTAATGGTTGCTATATTGTGTCGTTGTTTCTTGAATCTATTTATTTCTCCCTTCTTCAGTTTCATAGATGTTCTTCAGTGATATTTAAGTTTGCTAGGAAGCAGGAGAAGCCATTGCATCTCATTTGTCATATGGTTTGTCAAGTGCCAGGGGATAGGTTCTGTAGAAGTGAAAGACAAGAGGTCTTTAACACTTACTAGCAGTGATTCTGATACTTCACAGTGTGGGTTTGTGAGAAGTATTTACTACTGGTGTTCAGCTGATGCAACCAGTAGCGTCAGAGAGACAAGAGGAGTCCCCCCAAAAGCATCCTAACAAAACATCTCTTTTTTAGGGAAGAGCTGTGGTCAAAATTGTTGATCCTGTACGATATCAGCAGCTGAATTAGGATGGACCCTGTGCGCCTAAGCAGCGTGTGGCCGTCTCAGGGGCCGTGGGCTTCCTTCAGAGAGCAAGCCATGGCCCGATGGTCACACTCCGGGAAAACATACTTTTTAGTACTTTCTCATCTGCCATTATTTATTTTTTTTTTCAGAAAGTTCTTATTATGGAAATTTAAGAACAAAAATACAAGTGATTTTATGCATGAACTTTGTGGTACCTATTTTAATTGCATAAAGTGTTTTTTTCTTTTTAAAAACTTGAAGGCTTTTGATTTGTATTCTAGCTGAAGGTGGTTGGTAATTGATCTCCAGACAATTAGAATTTTACAGTAGTTTGTATAATAAGAATTATAATTCATTACACCAACTGAATAAAAAAGAAATTTCTTGTTTTATCTCAGTAATTTATAAAACTAAAGAATTTTCCTTGTATATTTCATTGCCCTCTACATGATCAAGATGAAAATTATTAAATCATTTTGATTTTGTAATTGTGACTTGATTTATAATCTAAGCTTAACAAAAAATTAAGAAACATCCTTCTGGAAAATATTTCATAGATCTTTGAGTAAGATATTTGTTCATTTATTTTTGCTTTAGCTTTTCAATTCAAATAATGTTATTTATTCTTGGTATGTATGACTTTTCTTTGATATTCACACCTTTAAATGAAATTAGCACTGAAAAGAGTTGAGGTACATTTATAGTGGCAGCAGTAGTAGACCACATAATAATATGAAAAAATGTATTAATGAGCAATTTTAAGGCACTCTGCTGCTTTTGTAGAATGAATTTCAGCAAGTTTTACCCTAATAAATAATATTATCATAACTTTTGTGTTTTAGCAGAGAAAAGTGAGGAGCCAGAGGAGGGACAGCCTGAGTAAGGCCATGCACGCATCTAGCCAGCGGCCCAGCCATGACTCATATCCAGACCTGGTCCAGAGCCCGTATTCTTAGCACCCAAAGTAAAGACCTAACAAAGGGAAAAATGTGGAAAATGGCCCTTTAACTACTAGAAGGTATATATATCATCTGCTTAGGGGAAAAAACTAATACTACAATTCAACAAGAAAAATATAAACTACCGTAACATGAAACGCAAGATAATGGACATTTGCTTTCACATAATAACTCGAGCTTTGCTAAGGCAGCTCCGCTGTCTTGCCTTGGCCAGGAGGAAACACTGGCCGCGGACGGGCATCACAAAAGCACTTTCCCTATGGCGGTTAGAGGCGCTGTGCGAAAGGATCACATTTTGACTTTCATAGTCAGGATGGTTCAATATAAAACAAACAGACCTCTAAAACATTAACGAGTCCAGGGACAGCCCCAGCCGCGCAGCCTCACACTGCGTTTCCGCCTGCAGCGCTCCCCTGGGCGTCCACCGGGGGCCGCACCTCGGGGACTCCGCCCCTAGGGCTGCTTGCACTGTGCGTCCTGTGCGGGCCGGTGCATCCGGATGAGGAGAGTCATCCTCCGTGCCTCGTATTCAGTTAGTAACTCACTCCTCGGTTTCCGAAGTAGCTCTTCAATTTCCCCATCTCCCTCCGCCTGCCCTGCGTCTGCAGTGACCTGGAACCTTACCGTCTGCCCCCCATCTACCTGGCTTCTAGCGTCCCTGGCTTCCTGTCTCTTGTCTTGCTTTGGTCCAACTTTGCCTTCCCAGAAAAGAAGCTTCCTGTTGTAGCTACTCCTCAGTTTCTGCTCCTGTCAAGAAGACACCGTCCTTTCCTTACGCAACCTCACCCGTGGCTGGAACGCTATCTTTCCTCATCACACAGACTCGATACTTGATACCTGCAACTTGAGGGAGGGCAGGTTTGTCTGGGTCATGTTTTCAGTCCATGGCTGACTGGTTCTGAGGCAGAAACAGCACGGTGGGAGGACTCGGCCCGGAGGACGGCACCGCGGCGGTCAGGGAGGAGCCGGAAAAGGGAGGCGCGGGGAGGGGGATTCGCGCGTCCCTCCAGACCCAGCCTCCCAGCAGCGCCCTTAGCTGCTGAGCTCAAGACACATCCGCCTCCACCATCCAACAGCTCTGCAGGATGTGCAGTCGCATGAGCGGGCGGGGGTCATTCTGGATCGAAAGCATAATAAATCCGAAGCACAACACCAATAAACAACATATCTCAAACTTTTGGGGGGTAATACCTACTTGTGAACAGGTCAAAACTAAATGCTTGGTTCCTGAATATAATCAAATATAATCACAAAAACGTATGTTTTTCCTTAAACAAATTTGCCAAAGGATTAAAGGTACAAAACAGCAACCATTTCAATGCTTATTATCGCTCTGAAAAAATTTAATGTCTGCTGAATCGGTGTTACTGTTTCCACTCAAGAAACGGCAGGTCGCACGACGGAGCCTGAGTCGCTTACAGGAAAACGGACGCACTCTGAGAAGGTAAGAAAATAAATAAATCCACATAAGCTTAGTGCCACGTGGTTTCTCTTATACGAAAAGCCCAAACTGCAAACAAACAGCAAAATAAAAGGCAGGTAAGAGAAAGTAGAGAGATTTTTCTCAAAAGTGAAGGGATCGAGAGATAGAGGGAAGAGGAGGGGCAGGAAAAGGGGCCGAAGAAGAATCAGAACGTGCTGTGCGCAAACCCCCAGGAGGAACGTCATCACGCGTGCAGCACACGTGGTCCAGTAAAAATAAAACAACAAAACAGAGCCCGAAGCGGTGTGGTTGGACCTCGGGGCCCAGCGGCTCCAGGAACGTGGGCGAGGAAGAGGAGGATAAAGAAGGGAATTGGGGAGGAAGAGGGAGGAAGTTGCTCAGTAAATGGATTACTGTTGTCTTGCTTCCAACTCAAACAGGGCAGGCTTTTTTTTTGGGGGGGGGGGAGGGGAGGTTAAACTCCAAACTACATTATGTTATGATCCTGAATAAGACTTAAATAGAAAAGGGCAGAGTAATTTTTAAATTACTATATTATAGTCTAAAAAATTTTAGAGCAGATGAAAAACATTTCAATTCAATGTGCAGCAAATAATTGTGTGGGTTAAAAAAATCCCAGATATACCAGATAATAACAAAATAATGATTACCTCCACATCTTTCATAACCAAAAAAAAACCCCTATGTGTTCTGTGTGTCGTAAAAGATTCTGTTGACAAAACAACCCACACATTTTTAAAAAAACTGCCTGTGTGAGATTCAAGACTCTAGATAATATCATTGTGATTAATTTCTTTTTGCTTCTATTTATTACAAAATTGACCCCCCACTCTGGTACCAGGAATTAAACTCAGGACCCTGCGCTTGCCAGGCAGGTATGGCACCACTGAGCTACGTCCCTGGTTCTGGTTTTTTTTTTTTTGAGACAGGGTCTCGCTTTGTAGTTCAGGCTGGCTCTGAGCTCACTATGGTGCCCAGGCAAGCCTCGAACTCAGCGATCCTCCTGCCTCTGCCTCCCGAGTGCTGGGATGACAGGCGTGAGCCACCACGCCCAGCACCTGTTTTTGTTTCTTAAGGGCAAACTTAAAATTAGATGTGTGGAACACTTTAACTCTAATATTTGTTTACTATGTGTGGTATAATATATACTTAGTCTATTCTTTAAAATGAGACTTTAAAATGCAGCAAAATATGTAATTGCAGACATTTCTTGTTAACTATAGCAAGTAAAGTAAACCTGAGCACACGGTCTCAATGTACATATATGGATATATGTACATATATGTATGTATGGGTGGTTGGAGCTATAATTCACCTACATGAAAAGGTCACCTTTAAGCCTCGTCCATCTGGAATTATTTTCGTAACAGAATTTTGTATCATACATTCGGGGTGGAGACGCCCTCGCCTTTCAGTATGTTCTGGTATGCTTCACGTTTTCTCCAGGCCTGCCTTGCCTCCGGCAGCTGCGGCCTCCACCGTCACGCCCATGCCCAGCTGTGCACGTTCCCGCCTCTGGGCAGCATTTCTCGAGGACGGAGCACCGGCCTGCGGGCCAGCCCGGCGGGAAGGTGAGGGCACCTGTGCCCAGAGCAGCTGCAGAGGAAGAGGGGCGGACTGCGTGCCGACAGCACACCTTTTTTTTTCTCAAGGAGTTTAGCAAATCTGGTTAAATTCCCTGGATCCAAATGTATATTTTGATCTTTTGGAAACTAGACGACAGGCCAGTCTAATAAGAATAATTTCTATTAATATTTTTTGAAAATATATTCCCTAAACATCACAGGTATTCACAGTATACTGTATTATATTTATATGTACTTGCTCAATGTAAATAAAATATATATCCAGTACTTACTACTATAATGCATCACATACTCAAAAATCACGGATAAAACTGTATTAAATACAGGTAAACAAAGGAGCAAAGCAACATGGCACATACTGTTATAAAAAGCTACATGAATGAACCTAAGAACAATAAAAGGAGGGCAATTTTCTAACTATTGCTGTGCAGTAACATTGTAGTAAGTGCTCTTACACACATTTTCACAAGTGTCAGCCCATTTTGTGACACAGACACTATTTGCATCGTGCAAACGAGGAGATGGTATTGAACAACTTCAGGGCCACACTTACTGAGAGGCAGGGGGGGTCTGACTATATCAGCCTGTCTGACTATATCAGATTACAATATCTTATCTATAGAAGAAAGAAAGTGAAAATATTTGGCTGGAGAGAACATATCTAGGAACGTGGCTAATGAACATAAATTATTATGAATAGTAAACTAATCAAAGATTGAAAAGCTTCGAAAGAGTGGAAGAAAATTGCATTTTAAACAATCTGACAAGGAAACTATACATTCAGAAGCCTTATTCAACAATACGTGGTAGCTTTTAATATTGCTGCTACATTAAATTCAATTTTTTCAATTAGTCATATCTTTAATGTAGTTTCCATTCTCTATGGAAAATAATGTGTGTCTGCAAGGGCAGACATTTCTAAGTCAGACTTAAAAATATAGTCAAACTTTCTAATCGCAATTAATATCTTAGTAAAATAGATAAAATCTTCATGACATGTACAGTAATTCATTGATGAATGGAACAAAATATTAATAGCCAATTTGTACCTCCCTACCCTGTTGTCCTCTACCTCTCCTTGACCATATCATCCATTTATACCTCACACATTTACCTTGTAAAGATCTCTGAAGTGTGACTCCGGTGTGATGAATAAGGAATAGTCTCAAAAGATGACTAATTTAAGGCAGTAACAGTGGTCTGGATAGGGAAACGCTACTGTGTTGGTTAAAGATCAGTCACGTTACCTTATAGACCTTTTTTGTGTGCTGTAAATGAAATTATGCAGTAGCCACAAATGCATACATAACAGTGCAGCACTGAACACCTAAAGGGAGCTCAGCAAAGTGCGTGGCTCAGGCAGCTGCAAACTTGTATCTCTCCCACGTAAAACCAGACCAACAAAATGAACTCAGCAAGCAACCGACCTGACTCTACTTGGCAATATGTTGAAAACTAATTCTGATGTATTTCAAAATTCAAATGCTTTTTCCCCCGTATGAAAAGAATTCCATTTATTTGTGCAACAAATAAATATAGATTTCTATTAGGGTTCAGGTAAAATGCTCAGGCACTAGAATATAAAAGAAAGGGTTAAGTGAGAAACATAAAAGTACGTAATTTTTCAAGTAAAGAGGCCATATACTCAAATTCAAAAGAACTCTGAGTCTATATATTAAAGTTGAGATACATGCTGGAAAATCCGTATGAAATTAATTATCTACAAAGAGCTACAGATTTAAAAGCAGGGAGAAGCTGGTGGGGGCCGGAATCATCGAAGGCTCTGGAGGAAGAGGCCGTGAAGCGCCACGGGGCCGACAGTGAGCAGAGGGCCCTGCGGGAGGGGCGGGCGCGGGCCCTGGGCAGGGAAGGTGCGCGTGGTAAGGGGTCAGCCGGCCCCGCAGGGAGCACAGGACAGAATCAGCCTGCAAGGAAGGTGTCAAAGGGCTGTCGGGAAGCGGCGCTGTGTCCAGTCCCCAGCCTCACACCCACAGGTCTGGGACAGCGATCTTCCACACGGGTCTTGCGGCCACACCGAACAGCACAGCAAATGGCCCCCGGGACAGATTTTTCCACAGTCTTAAGTAGGGATTACTCAATCTGTAATAATCTCACTTGTGGACTTAAATGAATGCAAGTTGATGTTTATAGCAACATCTACAGAGATTCTAGGGGAAAAATGAACAAAATTAAACAGAATTCTATAACAGAATCCATGTAGATCGAACAGAAACACAATGAAGGGAATATTTCCATCAGAACATTTTGAAGACTCATTATTAACTCCTTTAAGTGGATCCTGAGTACTTCAGAAAGAACAATCGAGCTAAGTCTCCATGAGAAAAGCCACTATTTGTGCACAGTACTTCAAGACCATCAAATTAGCTTCAAATAATAATACCTACTATATCTGAACAATGTTTATTGCTCAATAGCTGCACGTAACTTGCATATTCTTCACACTAACAGAGCTTCAAACTATAATTAGCTGCCTTGCCTAATGAGCACCAGGAACTTGAGGAAAGTAGTTGAATGAAATTGTCTTCAAAATCCTTAAGCAACAATACAAATGATGGAAATATAAAGAATAACTATTCGTTCCAGAGGTCTTTGAAACAGCTTTCCGTGAACTAAAACATTTCTGCAGCATATCCTGCGTCATAGACTTAAGTAGCAAAATCTTACTTTTCTCCCTAATTAAGGACTTTCCACCTGAGGGATTTTTTTTTCAAGAACACATTACACAAATAGCAGCATTTCCTTTACATCCTCAACCACTGAACTCTGCGGCACTGAAAAAAGCAAAAAAGCAGAAAAGCTTGAATGCAGAGACAAGAAAGGTCAGAGGAAGGGCTAAGTGCAGAAAGGGGAGGCTGTTAAAGTTGACCACCGCTATAACACAGCTTCTCCTAGAGAATCTTATTCAGAATTCACCAGGCCTGGTGCCTGGGGCCCTGCGACCAAGCCAAAGCTGTCTTATATTTCCAAAGCTGTGTCAACATTTCTAGAAAAAACATTAATTCTAAAGAAGGTAAAGAAGTATGTTTGTATTTCTTTACTATTGTTGCTGTTAAACGGCTTACTGTACATGATATACATTGGTTTGGGCCTATGAATCTGGCTTCTTCAGAAAAGTAAAGTCACTAAATTATTCTTGGAGCGCTACATAGTACTTTGAACTAAACTGTCCTCACTAGAAGTCACTCAGATAAATGCAGCTCAGAATCTCCAGTGTCTTTTGTTTGCAGTGTAGAAGAGAGGTTGTAGGACGAAGGTTATCCAGAACAAATGAAAGGCTGGTGATGGGGGATTAGGGGACAAACTATTCGAGGAATTCAAGAAAAGAACCTGTTAAAGGAAAACAAAGAAATAATAGAATTAGATCCAATTCTTTTGAAAACTAAGAAGCAAATGAAGGAAATTTAAAATCCCACGCTGGTAAAAACTTAATCAGTGACAAATTGCAAATATATGCAGAGTACTAGAACTTCTGCATTACAGGTAATTGGTTTAGTGTTCCAAAGTCCGAAAGGCAAAAGAGCATAACAGAGGCTCACTAAAATAACCACTGCAAACCTATAGCAAATACCAGAAGTGTTGGAACAACAGTGTAGTGTTCATCAGAACCAGGAACAAGCTAGAACCTTTCACCCGCAGAACCTGGCTTACTCGTGGACTTAGATAATTTCAAAAAGCAAGAGGAAGAAAAATGAGAAAAACACTGGAAGGAGACAAAATGACCAGATTTTCAAAAGGTATAACTGCTTAACTAAAAAATAAAGGGAGCCAAATGACAAACTATTAAGATACTAAGAAATAAAGTGACAGATCTTTTGCGGAAGGAAAGGGGACCAAGAGATAAGGGTGGGTGGGTGGGTGGGTGGGGAGGAAAGCCAGGGGGGAAGGCATGAAAAAAAAATTAAGATGTGTTAATCACGTGTCAACTCCCCTCAAGAAATGTAATCATTGTGTGTTACAAACATGTACTACTAAGAAATAAAAATTTTCAAAAACACTAGGAAAATGTTATGGTTCCTATGTAGATGTACCACGAGAGCCTCGTGCTCTCAGAGGTGGGATTTTACGGGCGGTGACCAGCCTGGGGCCGCAGCTCACTGTGCTGTCAGGGGCTACCTCATGGGCCCGTCACCGGTCGGGGTGTATGTCCCTCCCCGGTTCTTCCCTTACTCTCTACTTCGAGGCTGTGACGGGTATGAGTAGCTTCCTCCACCAGGGCCTTCCACCCTGACGTTCTGCCCTGGAGTTGGTCTAAAATTTTGAACTTATAATAAACCTCTCTTTCATTAATTTTTTTATTTAAAGAGTAGGATTTTTTTTTTGAATAGGCATGGGGAATAAGAATAACTCCTCAGAGAGGGGCTAACTAAATGGGTTGCCCGTTCATGAATTGTTGATGTTCTGTATTCTCTCCCGGTGATGAGAAAGTGACAAGGAAAATTTTAATAAGGTTACAAGATACACAAAACCAATACAAATACAATACAAAAGGAAAAACAAGTTCAAATTCATAAGAGAAACAGTATCTACAGACAATAGCAACAAAAATATATGTTATACAGGAATAGATTTAACAAAATATGAAATAGCTTGGTGGAAAAAACTATAAAAATTTATTAAAAGAATATTAAAGAACTGAAGTAGAGAACTCTATTCACTTTATGATGGGAAAATTCAATGGTATAAATACGGCCATTCTTTTAATACATATCTGCATATCCAGTATAGTACCCCAAAAGTAGCAGTATAATTTTATCATGAAATTTAAGAAACTGTTAATAAGGAAAAACATTATGAGAGAAAAGAACAATTCTAGAAAAAGGGGAATTTCCAAGGTAACTTGTCAAAATATAAATTTACAATGATTAAAACAGTATTGATTAAATAGTATTGGTGACAAAATTGGCAAATGGATGGAAAAGATACCAGAAACAGGCCTCTGAGTATATGAAAAATTTTACCTAAGCGAGAATTGATGTATCAAATCAAAGGGGAAAATAGATTAATACATGATGTAGAGACAGTCATGATCCTGTATTAAAGTATACAGATCCCACACCTAAATATTACATATAAAACAAATTCCAAGTGGATTAAAGACTCAAACTTTAAAAGAAAATAAAATAATTACAACAGCACATGAGAAGAGTACCGAGTGACTGTGGGTGAAGCAAAATTAATAACAAACCAGTTGTGCAGGGCTCACTCTGTGCCAGGTGCTTTACAGGTACTTACGCCCGATGCCTCACAGGACTCTGTGAGACAGACAGTGATATTCTCACATAATAGCTGAGGGGCATTAAAGATTTGGAAAGATGCCCAAGATCTCACAGTAAGTAAATGGCAGAGGTGGAATTCAAATCTAAACTCTCAAGGTGAAATCATACAAAGAACAAGTTGATAAATTATTCTTCTTAAAAACAAAGATATTTTAAGCCAAAGTAAAGGGATAGAATGAGAGAAAACACTTATAGCACATACCAAAATATTAGCATCAAGAATACATATTTGCCAAAAGTCTACAAAAGCAGAAAAATGGGCAAAGTTTACAACTTTGGAAAGAACACTAGCTAATAAATACATTAAAAAATTCAACCTTACTAGTAATTAGAGATTAAAATGCCATCGAGAGGACACTTTTCACTGAACAGAGCAGCAAATAAAAAAGGTTTGCTAATGCAAAGTGTCGCAAAAAATTGGGGAAATGGATCCTTTCCACACTCCCGAGAGCACAGGCCACGTGCCTACTCATGAGGGCAAGTCAGAATCACCAAGCAAACAGAGCAGAGTTCAAGAAGCAGACTTTTATAATAGCGGTACGTCTTTTGATCTGGCGCTCTTGCAATATACTAAGTAAACCTTTAACTCGACACTTTCTGTATATTAATTCATCTGACTCTCATAACTATGACGAGGAGAAAGAATTCAGTGAGAGAGTTTAGGTGACATGTCTAAGATCTGCTAGCTGGACAGGTGAAACTGGGATTTAGTCAGCAAAATATACGCTTCACTGTACAGGAGGTTCATGGAAGTGTTTGTTCCTCATAGTGAAAAATGAAAAAAAATGGATAATTTTATCAGCAGAACTACATATAAATGAAATGTGGTACATGAATTCCATAGGACTCAGATAATAGTTAAAAGGCTAAACTACAGGCTGGAGATTTAGCTCAGTGGTTCCGCTGCCTGCCTCAAAAGTGCAAGGTCCCTGGTTTGATCCTGGTAACCACATACAATGATATGATTTTGGGTGTGGTG
>PVIC010013968.1:0-25306 GCA_004025085.1 Thryonomys swinderianus
TGGCTTTGTAGTTCAGACTGGCCCTGAGCTCACTATATTGTAGCCCAGGCAAACCTGGAACTCAACAATCCTCCTGTCTCTGCCTCCGGAGTGCTGGGATTACAGGTGTGAGCCACCACACCCAGCTTTGTGGTATAGGGTACTGACTGCTCATGGCATTGTTGTATGTGGTTACTGGGGATCAAACTAGGGACCTTGGGCTTGTTAGGCAGGCTCTGGAAACACTGAGCTAAATCTCTGGCCCTGAATTCTTTTTTTTTTTTTTTTTTTGAGACAGGGTCTCACTTTTGTAGGTCAGGCTGGCCCTGAGCTCACTATGTAGCCCAGACAAGCCTAGAACTCAGCAATATTCCTGCCTCTGCCTCCCGAGTGCTGGGATTACAGGCGTGAGCCACCACGCCATGCACCGTGGTATGTGGTATTGATTGCTGATGGGCGTGAGTCACCACGCCCAACATTGTATGTGGTTACCAGATCGAATTTAGGACCTTGGGCCTGCAAAGCAGGCGCCAGAACCACTGAGCTAAATCTCTGGCCCGGCCCTGAATTCTTTATTGGTACATTTTACATACAGCTCACAGTCACAGCTCAATGGGAAATTTGTACCAGTAATGATACAAGTTAATTCTCATTTTTACCCATATCCCTACCCCCCAAAAAAACCCACCCTGTATATATGCACTCTATTTTTTTCTTTTCAAATCATTTTTATTCTTTTCCCCCATTACTTTCCCCTCCCACATTCCTTTTGAGTATTTCCTATTTCACAAAATCTATCATACATTCTAGAACTCATTTACATCTACAGCAATATTTTTTAATATAAAAATCAAAAGAAAGGCAATTTTTTTTAAAAAAGCAAATTGAACCATACCAAATTTAAAAAGCTTTTCTACACCAAAGAAAATAATTTAAGAAATCCATGTAATTGGAAAAAATATTTTCAAAATATACTTTAGATATTGATTTAATGTTCAAATAATTTTAAAATATAGTATAACTCAAGAGAAAAATATAAATACTTCTGATTATATGGGCAAGGGACATAAATTTTTCAAAGAACACACATAATAACATTTTGAAGACAAAATCAAAAGAAAGGTAGAAAAACTTAGCTTGAACCATATTAAATCTAAAGATTTTAAACAGTAAAAGGAATTATTAATTACAAAATCTGGTAAAAGGGGAAAATATATGTCTGATAATGGTTTAATGTTCCAATTACTTTAAAATCTTATGTAACTCAGTAGGAAATATACACATATCTCTGTGTGACTATATGGGCAAAGAGTGTAAAGTACATTTTTCAAAGAATACATATAAATGGGCAAGAAGCATAGGAACGTGGTCAGGATCACTATTCATCAAGAAATGCAAACCAAAACTCAATGAGTTATCACTTCACAATGGTGAGGATGACCATTTTCAAAAGCAAATGACATTTTGGTATGATGGCATACACATTTAATCCCAATTCTTGAAAAACCGAGGCAGAAGTATAACAAGTTCAAGTCTAGCTTATGCAATTTATGGACACCTGTTTCAAAATAATATATATATTTTTATGTACATATATATTTTTTCCTAGTTTTCCAATAAAGGAGACATCCTCGACGTGTGTGACAATTTGAATGAGCCTAGAGGACACTCTGTGAAGTGAAATGAGTCAGGCATAGAATATCAAATCTCTCACGATTTTACTTATATGTGGACGCTAAAAGAGTTAATCTCATAGAAATAGAATTTAAGTGATTTTTAGGAGCCACAGCATAACCTTTCATTTATGAGGAGGTTCTGAGACCTGTTTTACAGCATGGTGACTATAGTTGTTAATATTGTTATATTGATTTAAAATTGGCTGAAAGCATATCCTAACTGATCATTTCTGAAACACATCCACTTACACTCACTGTAATTGTGCTAATGAATGTGTTCATTAATTTGATTAAAAATTCTTTTAACAGTATGTAAATATATTCTATACTTGCAGAAATGTGAAAATATACCATTTTTATATGTTCATTAAACTACAATAAAACTAGAAAATATAAAAAAATGACATGGACCTGTGGGAATAGTTATACCCCTCAAAAATATTTTTAAATGAATTAATTAAATTTTGGAAGACATCAAGTTCCTGATAATCCTTCTCACTTAAAGTCAACAAATATTAACAGGAAGCTTGTTATACTCTTGCAAAGTGTGTTATACTTGTTATAATTTTATCACTCAAGTGATAAAATTATAAATTATAATAAGACTATGATTGTCTCACTTTAAAAAAAACATAAAATCAACAGATGAGACAAGCCTAAATCATACTGCCTCTAATACCGGAGAGAACAACGTGTGTCTCTAATCAAAGGAAATGAAATGCTGCCAAAAGATCCACATATTCTTCCTTGGTTACAAAGGCTATTTGCAAAGGAATTGGTAGTCAGTGAATCTTAAGGGAAAGACAGGCACAGAACTAGGGGAAGGGCAATCAAGGGCAACAATAATTTATGAGTGTGGCCTTGAAAGGACATATTGATTATTTCCTTGGGCTTCAACTTATTGAATGAACAGCCCCAATGATTTTCACAGCCCCGAAAGGATACAGAGACGCATGGATCATGAGCACATCGTGACTCTTAGCATGAAGTAGAGCTGCCCCAGCCAATCCGGAATGCACCTGAGAGAGATAAAGCCTTATTATTTTATACCTTCAGTTATTTTAAGTTGTTACAAAGTAAGAGTTGACCAAAATGCCTTCAGTGTGTAAGTGTGGGAATAAACCTCTCTCATGCTTATCAGAATGAAATTTTGTTACATGTGATACAAATAACTAATACAAACTAAGATTTTCAAATTATTAAGTGTTTTCTGAAGTTTTGTACAATGAAGAAAATATTCAGAAAGATAGAGCAATGAGAGACAGAGACAGAGAGACAGTGAGAGACAGTCAGGACAGAGAGATTGTGTGCATGTGTGTGTGCATGTGAGAGAAAGAGAGTGAGAGAGAGAGAGACGCTCTTGCCTTGAGATGTACAATCAATATACACCATTCCTCATGTAAAGGAGAAAAAAAAATCAGTATTGACCAATTGATCTTTTCTATTTTAATATTGTGCTTCTTTGCAAGTTGGTTTTCTGAACTAGACATTAGACTATGATTTTTTTTTTTTTTTAGAGACAGGGTCTCGCTTTGTAGTTCAGGCTGGCTCTGAGCTCATTATGTAGCCCAGGCAAGCCTGGAACTCAGCAATCCTCCTGCCTCTGCCTCCTGAGTGCTGGGATTACAGGCGTGAGCCACCACGCCCGGCACTGTGGTATGTGGTATTGATTGCTGGTGGGTGTGAGTCTCCACACCCAGCATGGTATATGGTTTCCGGAGATCGAACTCAGGACCTTGCGCTTGCCAGGCAGGTGCCGGAACCACTGAGGTAACCCTCCGGCCCTAGACTATGATTTTTTAAGGTAACTTTTGAACTGTTGTCAATTTAGCTTGTCAATAATGTCCATGTATTTAAGCCTGAAGTCCACTGTCCCAAACCCTGTGTTTCAAACACACACAAATCCTTGGAGTCCAATCAATATGTATTCAAACTAAGTATCATAGGTGTTAATAAAGAATGATTAACCAGCACTTGGGAGGCAGAGACAAGAGGGTTGCTGAATTCGCGGCAGCTTGCCTGGGCACCATAGTGAGCTCAGGGCCAGCCTGAACTACAAAGCGAGACCCTGTCTCAAAAAGCAAAAAAAAAAAAAAAAAAAAAAGATCAAGACTGGATTCAACCAAACTTTTGCTAGCCCTGAATAAATTTGATAAAGACCGGTGAAGAAAGAGGTCATACTTAGAATTTTAAGTTGTGGCATCAGCACACTCTCTTCAGAGACACTGGCCAATGTTGGCATACCATTTGGCTGCGAATCCACCCAATATATTGCTCTCCTTCTATCTACACCATTCTCTTCCAGTGCCTTTGTTTGTTTATTCCATTAATCAGTATGCACTGAATGCCAAAAATAATTCTATTCTGTGAACACATCGGTGATAAAAATAGTTAGTGATCTCTCCATGCAAAGGCAATAACTGAAAAGCAGAGAGTAAGTCAGTGTTACAATAAGAGCTTCCGTGGTACTCCAGGGGAAGAGAAGTAAAGATTCCATGGTTGATGTTAAAAAGGATTACACCCTATTCTGTCTCACTGAGAAAAGTACACAGACGTTATGTTCACTGAAGAAAATCATTTGATCTGTGAGTGGTCTGAGGAGTAGTGAGCAGGATTCATATCCTTTTTCTTTAATAGTCTAATGTGAATTATCTGAAGCATTAAAATTAGCCAACTCCCGGGCCAGAGATTTAGCTCAGTGGTTCCAATGCCTGCCTCGCAAGCACAAGACCTTGAGTTTGATTCCCGTAACCACATACAATGCTGGGCGTGGTGACTTATGCCCACCAGCAATCAATACCATATACCACAGTGCCGGGCATGTTGGCTCAAGCCTGTCATCCTAGCACTCGGGAGACAGAGGCAGGAGGATTGCTGAGTTCGAGGCTTGCCTGGACTACATAGTGAGCTCAGGGCCAGCCTGAACTACAAAGCGAGACCCTGTCTAAAAAAAAAAAAAAAATAGCCAACTCTCTAGAAATGACAAATTCACCCTTGATACCCCCATAAACTCAGGCTACATCCTGTCTGCACTAAATCCAAGGTCTCTTGCCAAGGGAGCCCCCTGGAAACCGAACACTTTCAGCCCGTGATCATGTGAAAATATGGGTGGAAGTAGCATGATTGTTTTGGAAAATCATATTCCTCAAAAGATCCTGGAATATGCATGATCATATCCTTACCAAAGTCAGCAAAACCAACTTATCTTTCTGGAACACTGTCAGACTCTTGCACTATGATAATTTTATGCAAAAATGTTAAAATTTATTGCAAAATCAAAAAAATATCAATTAATCAATCCATCTGGACTGCATCCATCTTTATTCTAAAACTATTCGAAAACTCTCTACACTAAATGAGTGTTTTTAGTGTGTCGATAGAACAATAAGCTTACTTATATTCTGCATATTTTGAATTAACTCTTGACTGTGATATAGTATTTCTATGTTCAACAATAAATCTTTTGAAAGTAATTATGATAGAAGTACAGGAAAAGCAAGAAGCACATCCCTTTTTATACAAAGTAGCTTGTGTTTTCTTTCATTGTTATTGTCTGTGAGGAATTGAAATGTATAGATATAATTCAATAAGGGAAAAAAGTAATTGCATCCATGAACTCCTTTGGGGCAATCAAAAGCAACAGGTATGTTTGATCTAATATCTGGTGCTTCACAGGGTTGGTAAGTTGGTATTTCACTTACCCTGAGGAATCTAAAAGGTATTGGTGGACCACTCCACATATCCTGTCCAAGTGTTTTTTTTTTTTTTTTTTTTTTTTGCAAAAGGAGCCAAAGCAATTTTTAAAGAGGCTGGTAACTCTTCCCTCATCCTGTACTACTTAATGGAAGAAAACGACTAATTAAATAGATTGTGGCTATTCCTCACTCTCCTGATGCACTGATAATTACCTTTATATTTCCCTTTCCTTTTTTTTCTAGTTTATCAATATACACATAGTTCCATCTATTTGATGAATTTTCTTAAAGTGGTGGGAACTGGTAGTCCACAACAAAAATGTTCTCATAGTTTTGCATAAAGACATGGAGTTTTAAGACAGGGTTTGGGAAGTTAAGGGCAAAAAGGTAACGATATTCTAGGACAGCTGTAGAGAGCGAGAGTATGTGGCTAAGATAGTGTGAAAAATCACAGCTCGAACGCGAGACGGACGCACAGGGAGTCGTTGAAAATATGGACAGAAGTATAAATGTGGTGCGTGAGAAGCAAAAGCCTGACTGCAAGCTGCAGGGTGGGAAGGGAAGCCTGCAGGAAGAGATAGATGCCTTTAATGTAAATTATTGTATGAACTCTTTGACATAGGAAAAGAAATCATATTGACTTAAAAACCAAATACCTAAAAACTTATAAGTTTGATTTCTCATGGGGATTCATCTTTGATCCTTTGCCTCTCTTCAGGTTAGATAAGTATTTTTTGAGCTCACTAATATTTATTCAGAATAAGTTATAAACTCTGGCAAATACACTCACTAGTTATCCCCAAGAAATAATATATAACTTTGGCAAATGCTTACCCCATTTCTCTGTCATCCACTTCAATATACTTAAAGTCTTTTCCTCTTAACAATAGCTAGTTCAAAAGTTGATTTCACAGAAACTGAAAGTAAAGCAACACTGTAGCAAATAGATCAAAATAATTGCATTGACATTTCCTGCCATTAAAAATAATATATTCAGAAGAATACCAAACAGGTAAGTGAAAACATGACATAATAAATATGGTTAAATTTGAAAGTCTAACATTTTAAGAAATATCTCTCTGAGATAATTTACTACTGCCACAGGCATATCTATTGCTCTTGTAATTCAATTTTTATGTTTCCATCATTGAAAACTAGAACTAGGACTCAAAAATTTTGGTGGCTATAAAATAAAATTCTGTGCTTCACTGCTTAACTGCACATAAAGAGAAGATGCACTAAGAAAGGAAATTAATCTGTCTTTAAATATGGTGAGCTTCAATACAGAAAGTGAAGCTCGTCATTGAATCGACTGTATAATGCTTCCTTGCCTTTAGCTTGCTCATCACAGTTTGCCTCTACATCTCTCACTGTTTTTAGACTTTCAGTCAGCTGTGCTCTTCTGAGATTTCTTTTCTGCATTCCACTTGCCTTTTCAGTCACAGTTCCCAGCATTAGGAGGCATTCCGGAAATTTCCAAAGTAGAAATTATTGCAGTGCTTTTGGTTTTATTTATGGAAAATCAGGTTGTACTTTTTAAGGCTGGATATTAATTCAAAGATCAAAACAGACCAAGTCTCAGCCTTCAGTGTCATGAAGAGTCATTGCATTTTTGAGGTCATGTATCCATTGGGAGTGGAATTCTTTATGGTTAGATCAAAACGTTCCCTGAGAGTCTCTTGTTTGGAGATGGGAATGGTCAGAGGATGTGGGTCACTGGGACATGACCCAGAAGGATATGTTCTTATTCCTCCCTTTTCTTCCTTCTGTTTGTGGCTGGTGAACAGCTTTTCTCAGTCAAGACTTTCTACCACATAGGTGTTCCCTTATAGCTTTTCAATCTTGAACTGAACTGGGTGGAAAGTAGGATCAAACAAACCTATCCCTTTTGAATTTATAGCCTTGAGTATTTTGTGCCAGATAAAGGAACAATGACCTAAACAGATTTGTGGGCCTGAGTGTATTGCAGATTCCTTCATGAATTTCTGAGGCACTAAGAGACTGGGAGGGGTAAACCAGAAATCTCTGTTGTTCTTCCATATGTGATTACACCAGACTGAAAAGATTAAATGTTGAAGAGTCAATTTATATGCCCAAGAGGAAAATTGCTCAAACAGAAAAGCTTCCCCAGTGGACTCTTAGTCTGAGGTGGCTAGTGACATAATGGGCAGGAACTTAGACATCCTTCCATTGGAGGAAAATGTCTTCATACAAAATGTGAACTCTAAGAACTATTTCCTTTACAAGGGTACCCTCACAATAGATGTAGAAAAGTAGGACAAGAAAATGTCTAAAACTTCTCTTGGTAATAATTTGAGAAATCCACTAAACCTATGACAATAATCTGTGAATCATGTGAAACCTGAGAAACCTGTCATCTTTTATAGATGGTTTCACAAGGTATCTGTAGTATGTATGCAAGTGTGAATATATGTGTGTGGTTTATATACATCGACTCAGAGCAATACATTACAAGTTACCAGAAGAATTGTGACAGATAGACATATTCATCTGACATAGATCACTGTAAAACTGAAGTAGGACTGGACCCAGTATCAGATCTCTAGAGAAAAAGAATTAATAATAGAGATTACAAAACCAAATATAGATATGACAGACACAGAGCAAGAGAGATTCCGAGCGAGGTCTAAAGTCAGTAAGCTGAAATCACGGTGGGGTCACAGGAGGAACACTGTGTGGGAGTCCGAAGGCCTGAGAACCGGAAAAGGAGAGGGCAAGTTCCTCTCTGGAAGCCAGCATGCTCAAGACCCAGCGAGAGCCAATGTTACAGTCAGTTCACAGTCCAGAAAAGACTGATGATCCAGCTCAAGTGGTCAGGTAGGAAGGATTCCCTCTCACTGAGCTTTTTCACTTGGTTGAGGCCTTCAATTGATTTGGTGAGATCCACTCACCAGGGCAGGGCAGTCTGTTTCATTCCATCAGCCATTCAAATGTTAACTCACCATCACAGAAACTCTATCTCAGACACCGCGGAGTAAAAGCTTGTTCAAATGCTGGGCACTTTGCAAGTGGGTCAAGGTGACACACAAAACTAACCATCAGGGACATGCTCTTAGAGTGTTCTCCAAAAGCCCTCTGGAAATTCAAGAGTTTTTCAGAAACTGTTCTATGGTTCACTTTGTTCTACTCCCCCAATAAGATTATCATTCAGAAACCCAAAGAGTTTCTAACTTCTGTGTATAGAGTATATTGTTCCAAAGGAGAGGGAGATTTGCAATATAAAAGATTGATAAGACATGCCAGGCTTTCCTCATAGTTTCCCTCTTTCTCACTCCCTGTCTCTGCCTCTGTTTCTCTTTCTCTCTCTCTCTCTCTGCTACACTCACACAACTCTCATATATTCACAAAATACAAAAAATTAATTAATGTAAATAAGTCGTACTAATTTTCCTTCTGCCTTTCTCTATCTCTATCTTTCTCTATTTTTCTGCTATGTACACTCATCCATCATATCTTCGTAGTAAATAGAAAATCAGGGGATGGAGTTACAGGAATGTGTAGGCTTCATGTATCATATCTGACAAAATCACAGGTTGCTTTAGATGTTCTTGGAGAGGGGACAGAGCTGGTGACAGGAATCCAGGCAGCTGAAAGAGACAGATTTGAGTGGGAAACTTGACAGTGGTACGAATTCTGTCTGTAACAGGTGTAGTGCAAACTCTTTGTCCTCTCAAAATAAGAATAGAAAGGTAATTTATGAAGAGCTGTGCAGGCAGCATAGACAGAATCTAGAAAAGGCAAGTGCCCAAGGGCATTGGGAAAGGCCATTTCTTTTATAAAAAATAATTTGCACTTGCTCATTTCTAACTGAATATATAACAATGATTATATCTCTGGGTCACCCTCTATCAACACAGTAGCCATGATCCTAAAGTATAGGTACAAATACATGCACTAAGTACTCCTTTATTTTCAAAAGTATAAATTCTCCTTGTGTTTTTAATTCTTCTGTATAGTCCCAACACTTAGCACAATGTCTATCCCAGAAATGGCACCGCACTCTCTCTTGACATTCACAAAGGTGCTGTGCTAGAACCCACGGTATTTTTCCTGTCTACTTCAGGAACTATTCTTCTAACGGAATTTTATTATCAGCGACTTTGGGAAGAACAGTTCAGTGGTTTGACCAGGAATTATTTGCCTAATCTATCTTTCATGAATATCTGGATACTTTCAAGGAAAACAGACCTCATAAAGGGAGTAATTTTAGAGGTCAGTTTCCAGACTTTTATTCATCTATATTTAAATTTTACTGTATAAGGGAAAATTAAAGGTCATTTTATTTATTAAAACCAAAATGTCAACAAATAACTCTCTCTTCTCCTGCCTCCTCAAATCAGTATGCACAAAACATCACACAATGTTTAAAACTCTCTCCACAGAGATATTAAATGAAAACACTAATCCATACAAACTGTGTTAATTCTTGGTCTCCTTAGCTCACAGGAACAGAAAGGATATTGTGTCAGAGATCAGAATTTTGCATTCTAAATAATCCTGCTGTAAGTCTTATCCCTGAAAATAATCACAATCCCTAAGAATAATCACAGCGACTCTGGAAAATCAAGCCTGGGTGAAAGAAGAAGTGAGATATAAAGCAGTAGAGGTTTTAAATTCCTACGTGGCTCCCCTGACCCTTTGTTCTCATTCTCTGATTTTTACACTCTTAATTATGGTGACAAACATACCTTAAATGAGATTGCTGTGAGATAGAAGAGGATGCTGGAAATGCCTGGGGCTTGGTTTCTCACCAATTGAACTTGCTAATGATGTTGCTGCCACTGCTGCTAATACACTTGTATACCATGTTTTTTGACTCTGATGAAGGCTTTCTATACTCTGCTGATGTGTGTCTAGGAAAACATCCATTTATCCTGCCACTCTGGAACTACTTTCTAAAAAGACTATGATGTACTAGTTAATAGACTAAATGCTGAACAAAATAAAGGGGAATTATTATACTCCTACTGTTGTAGACAGAGTGTGTGTTTGACATTGAGAAACCATGGTGAATTGTATTAGTATGAAAACTGCAGTCTGATATGAAACAAAGCAAGGCTAGGGACCATAAAGGGGTTGTTATATTATACCCTGGAACCAATGAGGAAATTCTTTAATAGTAAGGACTGGGCCCTGAAGTACTGATTTTTAGCAGTGATAAAAATCGGGGTTTAACTCTTAAAGAAAGTTTGAGAGATAAGGGTCCAGGTGTAACCTCAACTTCTCCATCTTTTATGGACAATATTAACTATGATAATTTCATAATGTGAACCTTAGAATGTGGGCAGCAGGAGAAGAGGAAGCAGCCAGAATCTTCATGGCAAACTCCAGTCCCTAGTGAGTCCCATGGCAAAAGGGTTAACAGACAACAAAAAACAGAAGGTGGCCCAATTTCCCAAACTCTCTGTAACTTCATTCGGTACCAGGCCTTCACACCTCAAATTTTAGCTTGCGCAGGGCAGGGCAGATTTCTGCCAATAATTGTAGTACAATAATCCTTGCAGTAGAAGATCCTGCAGGGTGGGGTTGATGTTCGCCAATAATCCTAATAGTTGATTCCATAGGGCAGGGAAGACATCCTTAAATCCAAGTAAGTAAGTTTTTAATCTGAGTAAGTCCTCTGCAGTTCCTAGCTTTAGAAAGTATCCATGAACACATTATATTCTGAAATAAATGTCAAAAAGGAAATGGAACTCAGAGGAAAATAAGATTGGGACAGGTTACTCTAGACTTATCTAAATGAAGTCTTAATATAATAATTACAATCCAAAAAATTTCACTGGTAAAGAAATTCTATAAAGAAATCCTGTTAAATTCTATAGAGAAAAACAATAAAAACTGCTCTAGAAAATATCAGATTTTGCTAAGAATGTACACAAAAGAATTAAAAGAGTCATATCATAATGGCATATGTGCACGCATGTTCACAGGAATTCAGTTTGTGATAGCTAAATCTTGGAAACAACCCAAATGCCCATCAACTGGAGATTGGATAAAGAAGATGTGGTTTTTCTATAAAATGGAGTATTACTCTGTCTTGAAGAATAATAAATTTGAGTCATTTATACTCAAATGGACATACCTTTAGGACACAGTCATAAGTGAAATAAATAGGTCACAGATCTGTAAATATCATATCTGTTCTCTAGCATGGAAAACTGAAGGTGTTAATGAGTTCTAGAATGTATGATGGACATTGTGAAATAGAAAATATTCAAAGGGAAATATGGTGGAGGAGTGAGTAATGAGAGGCAAAGAAAAAATGTGATGGTAATAAAAAAAGGAAACAAATTTTATGTATTAGGGGGTGGATAGGGGAATGAGAAAAAATGAGAATTAAATTCTGTCATATACTGGTACAAATTCCCCAATGTTGAGTGTGATCATAATGTATAATGTACCAACAGAGATAAAAAATAATTTTAAAAAGTCCACTAAGAAAGAGAAAAATAGTTAATAAAACAGTCTAAAGAAGAACAGGTGCTGCCAGGCTCTGGAGACAAGTTCAAAATGCCTACCCATCAGGAAAATAACTTCCAAACAGAATAGGATGAACCATAGCGGGAGACCAGGTGTGACATTCACGGCAGTGTTCTGTCTTTGGTGGCTCATATTGCCAACATTAACCGGCCACAAAAAACACATTTGAGCTGTGCCTTCACTGTTGTGCTTACATCTGCCTTATGCTTATCCACCACATTGGCTTTTACTCACGTGACAAAAATGCACAAAGTGGTAGAGGATGATATCAAGATGTTTACTAAAAAATGTGAAGGAATCTAGAGATCCTTGCTTTGTGACAACATCATCTTCCTTGCTGATGTGTTTTCTGGCACATTGGAATCCTCAGTAGATCTTTGTGAACAGACTTTCCCTCTGAACCCCTGTAAAGTCCAGTGATTTTCTGAGCCACTGCTGGATAAACTGGTCAACTTTGCACAACTGTACCTCACTGGTGCTTGGTGTCTGTCCATTTATCCACTTTGTACTTCATTACTAGGAACAGGTAAAGCATTTAATTTTTTGTTTGTACTTTAATAAGGAGAGGGAATCAAATTCTACTTAGGTATTTTATACTTAGTGTTAAAATATGTTGTTTCAGGGCCGGAGATTTAGCTCAATGGTTCCGGTGCCTGCCTCGCAAGCTCAAGATCCTGAGTTCGATCACAGTAGCCACATACATTGCTGGGCATGGAGACTCATGCCCACCAGCAATCAATATCACATACCACAGTGCCGGGCATGATGTCTCACGCCTGTCATCCCAGCACTTGGGAGGCAAAGACAGGAGGATTGCTGAGTCCGAGGCTTGCCTGAACTACATAGTGAGCTCAGGGCCAGCCTGAACTAGATTTGAGACCCTGTCTCAAAAGAAAAAAATGTTGTTTCAATGACTTAAAACCCTAAGTGTGGATTATGTTTGTATATGTTCAACTACAAGAAAGGGACAGAGTGAAGCCCAGGCAAATAAGATGATTCGTCCAAAGACATAAAGCTAGTAGCTGTTAGAAATGGAATAAAAATCCAAAACTATTTCTCATAACTATGTTCCTTCTTCCATGTTATGTAAGTGCTGAATAGCATTCACTTCGGTGTCAACTTGTTGTCTTCTAGAAATAAATATCTTTCTCCAAAGTGCCAAAGGTCTGTGGTAGGTTTTAATAATCTTTATCAGTTTGATGAGGAGGAGTGATGTTCTTATAAATATGTCAGCTTCATAAATTTCACATTTATGGTCCCACTTAAAACAATCTCTGAGAAATAGTTGGCGAGGGCATTCTCTTTCAGTAGGCACTTTTGGCCCATAATTTTTTACTCTATCCATAATCTCTTATAGGATGGAGAATGACTTTTCTCAGTTTTAAAGGGATTTAAGAAATATTGACCTGCTTTTGGATTCCTGCCTAGTTAGGTATGCTTTTATGAACATCCTAGAAGTGTTTATAGGCCTTTTCACTCACCTACAATGTTTTATAAATGATAAATTTAATGTTTAATGCAGTTTAACTCCTAATTCACAAAGAATCTGAATTACATGAAGTTACTTCTCTTCAGAATACAAACCTACTCCATATGAGATGCACTAGATTAAATCTTTACATCCCCAAGATTTGTCTGTTGAAATCCTTGCTTCTCCTGTGACATTACTGGGAGATAGAGCCCATGAATAATGACTAGATCATGAGATCAGAGCCTCGTAATGGATTCTGTGTATCTACAACACAGGAAAGGGTGTGAGGATGCAGAGAAAAGGGAAATCATCTATGAGCCAGGAATCTGACCCTCAACAGATACCAACCACAAAAACTTTGACTTTTCACTTTCTAGCTTCCAGAACTATGATGAGAATTAAGTATCTTGTGTTTATAAGGCAATCAGTCTATGGTATTTTCTTATAGTAACCCAGATAGATTAAGAGATAGGAGTAATTCAAAGTTCTCTCAGAATTGTTGCCAGAGTGGATATGCACCTTATCTGCAAAGATCTGATCCTTACTCTTTTATTTGCTTACAATCACCATAGATTTTTATTTTATTTATTCTTTCATTTAATAGTTCTGTATGGTGAAAATAGAGTTGTAAAACATAAACCAACATTCATATTCCTGTTATCATGGAACATATACTCTAGTGATGGTACTAATGGGGACATTTTTGGGGAAATTATAAGGAGTAAAAAAAAATGAAAATGATAAGGAATCAGGTATATTCTTAAATAGAATAATTAGAATCTATCTTTATGTATCTGAAAGTGCAACACATTTCTTATCTACACTTAAAATGTTTTAAAATTGTATGTCCTCAAAGACCAGACTTCTTTGATTAGTCTTTTTTATTAGTGCTTTCTTTAAAAAAAAAAAAAAAAAAAAAAACTAACAGGGTCCTCCAAAGAAACAAGTGATTGGTGTCTATATCATACATCACAGAAGATGCTAAATAACAGCATACCTGGTAGACTCGATGGAATGGTGTAGAATGGGAGAAATCTCCTTTGGTCACTTCAGTGGATGTGACAGAGTTGCCCTCTTAGGGTATTTATGGCTGGCAACAGTTCTCCAAAACTGTCAGAGATAGAATCTCTTGTCACATATTCTGGTCAAATATTAATACTTTTCCAATCAAAAACTGAGGTCAGAGGGCTGGAGGGTTAGCTCAGTGGTTCCGGCGCCTGCCTTGCAAGCGCAAGGTCCTGAGTTCGATCCCCGGTAACCACATATAATGCTGGGCGTGGAGACACGCCCACCAACAATCAACGCCACATACAACAATGCCGAACGTGGTGGCTCACGCCTGTAATCCCAGCACTCGGGAGGCAGAGACAGGAGGATTACTAAGTTTGCAGTGGCTTGCCTGGGCACCATAGTGAGCTTAGGGCCAGCCTGAACTACAAAGCGAGACCCTGTCTCAAAAAGCAAAACAAAAAACAAAACAACAACAACAACAAAACTGAGGTCAGAATGCTCTCCTTTCAAATAGAGACCATAAATGGTGAAATGTATCTATGACAAAAATAATGCATCATGTGGCAAAAATAATGCTCTGTGGAGTCAATGGCTAGGTATGAAAAGTAAGAAAAGATGATGATGCTTCTACCCAGACATGGTGATATGACTGTGAGATTCTTGACCTAAGAAATATATCTATCTTGAAACATTCATACTAAAGAGGCCAAATGATGATATAAAGAGGTATCTATTTAACATCAACTATTAAAGTGGCTATATATTTGAATCTTCTTGGTGTCAATCACTAGATATATAGATGAATACTGTGGAACCTTGACTTATGAACTCAATTAGTATGACAGAGCTGGTTGTAACTCCGATTGTTCAGTTGAAGATCAGGCTCCTATACATGGCTTCCAATGTTTCTCTCCTGAACACAGGTGGATCTCAGTGTCTGTACTCTTTCTGTCACACAGACTATGTGCTTTGACAAATACATAATGTGATATATTATCTATCATTGTACCATTATATGACATTTCCCTATCCTAATGATCCTGTCTGCCCTATCCTTCCTTCACCTCTAACCCTTGAGTACCACTGATCTTTGTTTGTGTCCACAACTGGCTCTTCCAGAATATCACAGAGGTGGAAACAAAAAACAGTTAGCATACTCAGATCTGCTTCCTTTAATCAGAAATGTTTGTTTTGGGTTTCTTCTGTGTATTTCCATAACATGTTGACTGACTCATGCTTTTTAGGCTCAATAATTCCATAATAATAATGATAATTCTATTATCTGAATGCCATGCTATTTATTTGTCTATTTGCCCACTTAGGAAAATTTTGCTGGATTCCAACTTATGGTAATTTTGGATAAAGTTAGAAGAATTATATGAGTGCATGTATTTGTTTATATATAAATTTTCAGTTTGTTTGGCTAAATATTACCTAGCTTGATTGCTGGAGTCTGTGAGGAGATTTTGTTTAATTTTGGGAAAAACAAAAACAAAACATAGTCAATCTGTCCTCCAAAGCATGTGCACCATTGTGCATTCCCTACAACAATGAATGTTTCTGCTTCTCCACATCCTTGTCAATATTTGATACTGACAAAACCAGTACAGTGACAATTTTGCATTGAAATTTGAAATGTTTTATATTTGGACCCTTCCGATAGGTGTGCAAAAATATCTTATTTGTATTTGTTGCTTTAATTTTCATTTTCCTAATGATATATGAAGTGGAGGATCTTTTAACTTATTTGCCATGAAAAATCTTTGTTAAGATCCTAAACATTTTGGTCTGTATTCTTCTCAGTTTGTGTCCTTTCACTTTTTAGTTGTTTTATTACTAGGTGTTTGTGGTACGTAATGATTATGCTCATCATGAGGAGTTTATATGTGCACCCATCACAGCTCTTTTATATTCCCTTCTCCTTCCCACTTGGCTTCTCCATATCTTTTGTTTTGCAAAAAATCTACCTCCTTAATTCCTTTTACCTATCTTTTATCTTGCTCTTCATTTATATTTGGGGTTTTGCATATGAGAGAGACTAAGCAATATTTAAACGTATCTATCTGATCTATTTCACTTAACGTTATGGTCTCCGAGATGCATCTATTTTCTTCCAGATGAGTTTTTAGGGTAAATTTGTAATTCATTGTTTATAAATAAACATATTTTTCTATTCATTTTGATGAACATATAGGTCACTTCTAAGATTTAGCTATCATGAATTATGCTGCCATAAACATGAGTATACATATATGATTGAAATATAATACCTTTAAAACTTTTAGGATATCTATTTTTTTTACTATTAACTTTTAAAGCTTTTGTTTATTTGGATAATTTAACAATATATGTTTTGCAAATAGTTTCTCCCAGCCTATGGCATGTTTACTATTAATATGACAGCTTTTACAGATGAGAAAATTTTAAAGGTATCAAAATACACCTTTTAAATAATTTCTCTTAAGGACAGTGATTTTTATGTTGTTACTATGTATATTTGAACTGGAAGTTTCTCAGTCAATAATGATGTTGGAAGTGAAAACAAAGTTTAAGTGTTTGACATCAAGCAATCATTATTTGTCAAACAGAACCAAGGAAGCTAAAAAAATGTAAATCATAATTAAAATAAGGATCTGTTGACATGTATTAAGTTACTGAAACTACCCAAGATATTTATATTTAACAGTTTATTCAATATTCAAAAATAATAGAAGAAAGTTACTGGAATCTAACTATCAGCTTATAGATTAGGAAGATGTAATATAATATAATACATGTGTGTGTGTGTGTGTGTGTGTGTGTGTGTGTGTATCCCAAGCATATGTAGCTGTTTAGTAGAAGAGTTAGAGAAGCATGAAAGATCCAAGATTCAGACCCATAAGAAATTTATAGTACCAAGATTTTTATTTATTTCATTACCCCAAGAAAGCTTTCCTATTACAATGAGTAAATGTTTCTGCTTCCAAGAAGGACACATACCCAGAAGTGCAGCCAGAAAAGGTTCCCGTGATTTAAGAAAAACGGGACAAATGTGTTTGCTCTATTGTTGCTGGCCTGGAGTCCAAGTGAGTGAAGCCTCCCTCTTTTCCTACTTTCTTATCATTTAATTATTAGCTGTCTTAGCTAATCATTAATTATGCACCATCAATTATGCTCACAATATCGTTTCAAATAGATACAATATCTGATTGATTTGACTAAAATAACTCCCTCCCAATTGTCGATTTGCATAAATTCACATGAAATGCGGCACTGCACAGTGATTCATTGGGCACCAGAAACAGTAGAGACAATTTGAACAACAGGAATCTCAGTCTCACAAATTATTGCCATTTTCATTAGGAGAAGGAGTCCATTAGAACTGACTTTCCTTGGTCTGGAAGGTGATAGGGAAACTTGAGCTACAAAGCCTTAGCAGGCAGACGCTACAGGGGGGCTTGCACACGTGACCCCTGGCAAAACATCGCCTTGATGGGTTTCCGTGGTGCAGCCCCCTTCCAAGCGGGGCTGTGTAATAGTAGCCACACGTACTTGCTCACATTTCCTGTCCCCAACAGTCCTATACAATGTGTGGTGCTAAGTTTACAGGTCACAAGTTTGCCAAGCGAGAAGCTGAAATAGATCTTAAATTTCACGCATTCAAATTTCACCTATAACCCCAGCACCTATCAGTAATTAACCAACACCTACAGACTATTTCAGTAGTCTTGTTCTTTGTATTTAATAAGCGTAACATTTTTAAAAGCATGTTGGTGCTGTGTGCAGGAAATCCAGGCCTGGCTCTGCCGATGATGCAGAAAGTGATGGAAGAACAAGATAGAGATGGACAGTTTGGAAACAAGAGTTTGTACTTTACTAAAATCAAGCTTGCCAGAGAACAGCTGCCTTCTCCCAGAGACAGGCAGGGTGCCCGCAATGGAGCCACCATAAAGAGTGGGCTGTGTGTTACTTTGTGCCTTTTCGGGGCGGTTCTGTCTCTAGGCTGAGGGGGCCCCTGCTTGGCTGGTTGACTGGCTCCTCACTAAGAAAAGTGGGGAAGGGTCTTTGGGAACCTTGTGCATTCTGGGGTAAGCTTTTTTCTCTCTTTTACTTTTACAACATAAGCTCTGCAGGGTACGTGTACCAGGGAAGTATGACTACAAGAGTCTGTGAAATGAGTTTTGCAGAGTACAACGTGCAGAGGAAGGATGACCATGATATGTAAGCTTTTATTTGCAGACATTAAGGCCTGTTTAGCTGTTTGTCCTAATTCCTCGGGGGGGGGCTCTTTTTTTTTTTTTTACTTTCTGTCTTTCTATCTTTACATTGTTATATTTTTATATTTCTAATGGGGCTCTATTATTTAAGCTACTATTGATTCAGAGTTGTTTTTAGGCAAAGCAGAGTTATTTATGGGAAGCAGTGAAATAAAGGGAATAGATATATATCAAGACTTAAGGAACACAGAAATTGAGTAGTACAACAATCTGGAAATCAAATATATATACTAGTTGAAACATATCCTCAGAAGTTGGGCAAACAAAACAAGTATAGAGTGCATTTGTCAACTAAAAAACAGCAGTAAGGAATATGTCAAGCAAAAACTACAGAAAATAGAAAAACAATTAAATGCAGGAGAAATTAAAAGGCCTGGATAAAGCAAAATGTGTCCTAATAATTTATTCTAATAGAATTAACCATTAATAAATGTGGAGAATACTATTCAAATAAATGTGGTTACAGCTATTCTTGAATAGGAGAAATACGTGAATTTTCAAAGGCAACACACTGGGGATCACTAAAACATTAAATTTTAAAAAAAATTCCAAATATCAAACAGAGAGAAAAGATATATATAAATAGAAGGAGAAGAAAAATTTGATAGTAAACTTCTTTTGCAACAAAATTATTATAGATAGAACAAATAACTTTCAACTTTCTAAGCCAATGAGTATATTTTTCAAAGGATACTTTTGGGTACAGAAAGAATGTTTAAAAATATGCTTTAAACCAGACAATCAAACCAAAAGTATTTAATGTGAAGAATTCAGCAATGAAATTAATTAAACCAAATTAACTATATACCTTAAAATAGCAATCACAAAGCTTCTACAATTAAAAAAAAGCTTCTACAGTAAAACAAAGAACATCATTTGTCCTCCAATTTTTAGAGAAGTCATAAAAATTTACTGCAAAATAAATTCATAAATGATTTCAATAGACTATTAACAATAAGATGTCAATGAATAGTTACATGAAATATTAATATGAAAGATTAAAATCTTAGAACTGATTTAGAAAATAAACATGCAAATGATGGACAAGAATCAAATATCTCTAACACCTATTTCTTAAAAAATATTGTAAATTTCATTCTATTTAGGGATATGTGAGAAAGATAACAGATTTTTTAACACAAGTAGGAAATATTCTTTTTTTTGTTTTGTTTCAGTACTGGGGAATCAAACTTGGGTCCTTGTGTGAGGAAATATTCTTAAACAGATGTTTTGCTAATGAGAATATATGAAAATATATGGTCAAACAGCATACAATTTTTGTGAACATTAAATTACCATCGGTAGATTCAAATTAGCACCAGGATGAAATACTACTCAGCATCATAAAACCCAAAAATTAAATCAAAACACAAAGATACAGACAAATAGAACCTTTTCCTCACCCATTGCAAAGATCATAGGTGACACCTTTTGAAAGATAGCTTAACACAAAAGAAGTGCAACAACACTATTTGGATTTATTGATTTACTTTAAATTTTCTGCTGCAAATAAAAGTCTACAGACTCAAAGAAAATTGTGTCTTTAGTCATCTGAAAGCATCGGACAGCTGTGGAGAAGCATGAGCAGAGAAAGAGAGGATATAACAGTGTGCACTGGAGAAACTCCATAGCTCGTCTGTCTTGATTCTTTTTTTTTTTTGGTTTTGAGACAGGGTCTCACTTTGTAGTTCAGGCTGGCCCTGAGCTCACTATGGTGCCCAGGCAAGCCGCCGCAAACTCAGCAATCCTTCTGTCCCTGCCTCCCAAGTGCTGGGATTACAGGCGTGAACCACCATGCCTGGCAAAACCAACTTTAACAATCCCTTCCCAAGCCTACACATAAACACTAACTGAGCACAACAAAGAGCCAAATTTTTAAATAATGAAATAAATGTCATCAGATTAACTTCAAACTTACAAGGCAGGAATGAATAAGAGTATCTTGTGGGTACAACCACATAGATAGAACAGGAGACAGAAATCCAGGCTCATCTGGCAGGAAGACTACACACTGAGCACCAGGCCTCACTGAGCATCGCAGCAAGCCTGCTGCACAGATTCTGGAAAGTGACTGAGGAAGAGTCTAATGTATGTGCAAAGAACAACTGATTCAGTGATATGTGAATGCTGGTTTATACGGGCACCTTTCTAGGGATTTGCTGGACTCTCTGGGCCCTCATTTTTTGTTGAGCAGGTGCACCAGCCCATTCCTGTCCCATACCGTGTCTTTAGTCCTTACACTGTCATGGATGATCTGGTAGCTGCCTGGCTCAACCCTCTCACTATATTCACACATCTGCTCAAATGTGATCCTAGTAAAATCCCTTTTACTGCTATTATATTAAATATGTCAGAATTTCTCTCTTATTCTGCCCCTTTCTATATGTCATTTCTCTGATATTGTATATCTCAATTTAACTTGTTTATCCCTTCAATACAATGCCAATTTCAAGAGAACATATCTATGTCTTGTAATAGAAGGTTCATTAAATATTTTAGGCTAAAACATGAATTAAGTGCATCATTTTCTTCCTCTTTAAATTACTCATTATTATTTGATTGATAGCTTATTAAATACTTTCCTAATTTGAACTGAATCAACTTATCAGTCATTAGATGAGCAATTCAAGAGTCTATATTTTTCTGCCCTAATCTGAATGTTTATTTCCTATACTATTGCAATTTTTATGAAAGTTATACAGATTTGATATATTTTTCCTACCAGATATATGGCAATAATGATCAAGTACCATTTCTGAATGATTACTGTGAGCCATCCACTGAACTAAGTACTTTAAAACATTAAAGCTAGCTCTCACAGAGACACATAAAGTAGTTTTATTTTACATATGATAGTATTGAGGTAAGAATTGAATCACTGACTAGGGTATATAGGCTTGTTATATTTATAAATGTTTAATAAAACAGCAATAGAAGCTTGTTTTTAAAATCATTTTCCTGTTTCCATGGTCTAAGCGCATCATGGCTGGTTTAAAACTAAAAATACAATACCAGGAGGCAGAAATGAGAGAGATTCACAAAACAGCTCGCAGAGTCACCACGTGTTGCTGGTATGAAGGACCGAACGGAAATAAGTCTGCTCGATCCTCAGTTCTCGGTCCCTCTGCTGCCTAAGAAGGCGACAGAGACTTATTCAATGACAAATACAAAAGCTACAAATGCTTTTGTTAGTAATGTCATTTGGGCTTAAAACTACTCAACAATGAAGTGACTGGCTGATCTGTCTGCTGAAGAGAATGAGTTTGGGTCCCAGTCTGCTCAGCTGACAAGAATAACATTCCTTTTGCCAAATTTTTTTCCTTCCCTAGGAACAAACTGAACTGTAAAATTTTGAACTTCGCTGAGACTTAATGCTGAATATTTTCTTTTTCTATTATTTTCTTCTTCTTCAATCACATAGGTGATGGGTCACATCATTTCTCCTCCTAATGGCCTCAGAGAAAGAGCTTAAAGGTCCTTGGTGGAGGTTCTGGTATGTAGATTTCTCTTTACACTGAAGTGTACATTTCCGCAGACCGTCAAGAAACAGAGGTTTTATTTCCCCAATAATTATGGCTTCATCAAGAATTGTGCACAGGGCTGGAGGGTTGGCTCAGTGATTCCGGGGCCTGCCTCGCAAGCACAAAGCCCTGAGTTCGATCCCGGTAACCACATACAATGTTGGGCATGGAGACTCAGGCCCACCAGCCATCAATACCACATACCACAGTGCCAGGCGTGGTGGCTCACACCTGTCATCCCAGCACTCAGGAGGCAGAGACAGGAGGATTGCTCAAGTGCGAAGCTTGCCTAGGCTACATAGTGAGCTCAGTGCCAGCCTGAGCTACAAAGGGAGACCCTGTCTCAAAAAAAAAAAAAAAATTGTGCACATTTTAAAATTGTATTCTGCCTCGTAATTCTTATAAAAACTCACTCTCTTTAGTTGGAAAAGTAACCAGAGTTACTTCATTGCTGAATATTTTTCAGGTCAAATAATATCACAGTGAAGATATTTTATAGTTCAAGTGAAGTTACAAAACCCCAAGGTACCGTATTGTCTGGCCTACTTTCCCAAGAGACAAGAGACAACTCCGCTAGGAGTAAGAGATTCTGGCTGGATGATATGTTTTTTTAAAAAGAAGATGTCAACATCCAGAGACAAGTACCAAATGCTTTCTTTCAAACTTATGGGTTTCCACCTGCGGCGAGGCCACTCATGTATGTGGGTACTATCTCAAACACAGTATGGCCTGCTTAACACAGAGCCTCCCCAACTGCAAAGTTGTATTTGCAATACATTGGCTAATAATTGCATAGTAATTAATGTATGATAATATTTTCTGATTTTAAATATGAAAATAAGTGGGTTACTTAACTATCCACTAGTATACTGGCATACCTGAATAACACTGCAATATATTGTAAGATAATTAACTCATACCAAGGAAAGTTCTATTTCATGTGACATTTGGAGGTGCTAGTCAGGCCAGAGGTTGTCACTGCTGTGTGGTCCTGGGAGGCACGCCGGATGACAGTCGTGGGGAGTGTGTGGAAGGAGAAACGTGGCTCAACTCATGATCTAGGAAAGAACAAACTGAAGAGTCAGTTGCTACAAGGCCATTTGAAGGCATAGATGATGACCAAGAACTTTCCCAAGACTACATTCCTTGCAAAGGTCCCCTACACTGGGCCTCCTGTTTTCTTTTTCTTGAGACAGGGTCTCTCTTTGTAGTTCAGGCTGGCCCTGAGCTCACTGTGTAGCCCAGGCAAGCCTGGAACTCAGCAATCCTCCTGTCTCTGCCTCCCGAGTGCTGGGATTATAGGCGTGAGCCATCACTCCCAGTTGGGGCTCATGTTTTTAATATGTGAACTTTCGGTGAGACATTCAACATCCAAACCACAGGAACAACACTTTTAAAATATGGTCAATTCCTTTCTTACATATTTTTTTTTTTACTTCTTGAAAAATCACATGATTTAAAAAATAGAAAAATATACACTGACAACATCTCTATGAAGGGTGTTTTAATGACAAAAATAAGCACACAGGACACTCTTCCAGCTGGCTCCAGTGTTGGTTATGATTATTTAAAGATAATAGAATGAGGAATGAATAGGAGATTAGGTTTGTAACACCTTCAACAATATTTAAAGAGTAATGTGTTTTCAATATTTAATAGGTATGGGTACCACTACACATTCTAAAATAATGTAATTGCACATAAACTTCCTGTTCTTATTTTAAGAGCATTCAAGAGAAAGTTATTCAAACAAAGCTATGATATTCCCAAGATGAAAATCATAGAATTATAAAGCTCTTATTCCACTACTTACTATGCAGATTTAATAAGTAACAGGCTTTTATGAGGATGAAATGTTAGTGTTATTCATTCTAACCACTTGGGTTTAAAATACTGGCAATGTAAGAGCATAATGCAATCTTTGAATCAGCCTCTAAAATAGCTTGTAGTTTTATTAAACTACCAAGTAATTTTAAGCCACAAAACAAGTTGCATTCTGAGAATAACTTTCTCAGCAATGTTGAAGTAAGATAAATATTGATTAATTTAACTTCATTAACATCTATTTATATATTTTTTCAGAAACCATAACTATCACCTGATTTCTACATCATTGTATTGAAGTTATGATAACTTGAAAAATGTTGTCATTTTGCTGAATCATTGCTGAAGTCATTTTGATTTGTTATGAATTTCCTAGTAATACAAAAATAGTTGAGACAATGTTATTTTATAAAATTAATGAGAGTCTCTCTAAAATTATATTCATTATTTGAGGCTTGTACTAAACCTTATGTATGCTTGAGGCATTTATTTTTTTAAACTCTTAGAATATAAAATTTGGAATACATCATAGAACCATTATGGATTAGTTTAGACCAGAATTTTGCAAATGTTTTTCCATAAACCTTGCGTAAACACATAATCTCATCATACTGATATCATGCACTTAAATGCATAAAATCAGAATCTCAGTTTAAATTGACACCTCAAATGATATTACTCATTATAAGACAGTCAAATGAACTTAAAAAAATTTCTTTGACAATTTCTCAGTGGTTGGACATATTTGAAGAGGAAAAAAATGCTCCTGTTCTATACACAAACAGTCCTCATTATGTATGATAAATTTAAAGCATTGTATACTTTGCCAAATATGTTGCTTTTATAGATGCACTTAAATTTTCTGAAAACGTGCACACACACACACACACATATTTTAACACTTTATGTAATGCAATATAGTTATGTTCTTGTATTATTAAGTTTACAATATATTTGTTTTGTTCTTTATTTCAAGTTTCCGAATTTGCCATACACACACATGGTTTTATAATAAACATTTATCAGATTACATTTAAAGTATAGTTTGTACAGCAGACTCTTGATTTCTGAACAGAATTTGTTCATGAGATCTTGTAAGTCAAGTTGGCCAATTGAAGGCTCAGGCCCTTGTACACAACCTTTAAAAGCTCCTATATACAGGCAGATCAGAGTGTCCTCAGAGAGACATCATACCCAGGATTTCACACTTAACCTTACACTTTAAAAGTTGTATTGACATGAAAGGTTTCAATAATTGTTAATAATAGTGTGAATAGGATTATTTTCAGATTTTGAATGAAATTTGCTACATAGCTAAAACAAGTAATATTATGATTATCTACTGATTTAATGCTCAGTATTATTATTATTA
>PVIC010013968.1:25406-37337 GCA_004025085.1 Thryonomys swinderianus
TTCAGGCTGGCCCTGAGCTCACTATGGTGCCCAGGCAAGCCGCCGCGAACTCAGCAATCCTCCCGTCTCTGCCTCCTGAGTGCTGGGATTACAGGCGTGAGCCACCACACCCAGCATTATATGTGGTAACCGGGGATCGAACTCAGGTCCTTACGCTTGCGAGGCAGGCGCCGGAACCACTGAGCTAACCCTCCGGCCCTGCTCAGTATTATTTTTTACACTAAGACATTACTGTTTATTATTTTACTTAACTTCATAGTAATAAGACAGATGCCATTAATTGTGATATTAATATTTGGGCTTTAACCACAAAAGAATACAATCCAAAAACACTTCCTGAGGGGGAAGAAAAACAGATAAATTAAAAAAAAAAAAGAAAAAGAAAAGGTCATCCAGATTCTCAAAACCAAGACTTGGAAATGGAGCACACATTTTTCATTCAAAAATAAAACAGAATTGGTTTGGAGCATAATTTGAAGGGAAGTGATACAAATTGAGAAAAGATTTATGATTTTTTACTATATTGATAAAAACTTTGCAAGATTTATTTTGTCCTTTCATATTTCCTTCTTTACTTCCTTGTTTCATTCTTTTATTATGTGGGGAGAGTGCTGATGTTTAACTTTAAAAATCGACTTGGAAATTATTGTTGTGGCCAGAGATTTAGCTCAGTGGTTCCAGTGCCTGCCTAATGAGCACAAGGTCCCTGGTTTGATCCGCAGTAACCACATACAACAATATTGGGTGTGGTGGCTCACACCTGTAATCCCAGCCCTCAGGAGGCAGAGACAGGAGGATTGCTGAGTTTGAGGCTTGCCTGAGCTACCTAGTGAGCTCAGTACCAGCCTGAACTACAAAGTGAGATCCTGTCTCAAGCAAACAAAACAAAATTATTAGCTTCAATTAAACAGCTCACTTAAGCAAATATTAACTTCAAAGCAATTATAAGAACAAGAAGAACAGGGCTGGAGGGTTAGCTCAGCAGTTCTGGTGCCTGCCTTGCAAGTGCAAGGTCCTGAGTTCGATTCCCGGTGACCACATACAATGTTGGGCGTGGAGACTCAAGCCCACCAACAATCAATACCGCATGCCACAGTGCCAGGCGTGGTGGCCCACGCCTGTAATCCCAGCACTCGGGAGGCAGAGACAGGATGATTGCTGAGTTCAAGGCTTGCCTGGACTACATGGTGACCTCAGAGCCAGCCTGAACTACAAAGCGAGACCCTGTCTAAAAAAAAAAAAAAAGAACAAGAAGAACAAAGAAATATAAGAATGAAATCTGTATTTTATTACATGGCTTAACTATATACAATTTTTCCATTTTACAATGTAGTGAATGTTTAAAATTTATATTCATAAAAATATGTGATATAGATATGTTTGGAAAATGAGACATCTGTTTATTTAGAAGGCATGTTTGGGCAAGACCAATGGAAAAGCAGTGAAAATAGCTGTAAGGAAAACAGCAAAGTGATATTTCTCAAAAAATAAAATTAAGAACTTTCCATTTTAAGAGCATTTTCCTCTCTAGTTTCACCTTCACCTGGTAGAAATCTTACATGTGATTATTTCTGATCTTATATCAAGAAAAAGATGAAGACTTCATAATCACTGGTTTTCACAGAACCCATAAAAGAATTAATTTCTCAAGACAAACCTTTAAACTGGAATCTAGAAAGTTTAAAATCACACTGATTGTTCTCCACCAGTGCCCAGGGCCAGAGACATTGAATCCTTAGGATGATCAGAAAATTAAATAATAATTTTTAAAAATTGCTGGAGACTGATTCCGAATCTGAGAGTAAGAAACTCCTGCAGGTTGTTCTTTGGGGGAACAAAAACGTTTTCAAGTGTACTTTTCACATCACTCCAGATTCTCAGCCACAAGATTCAAGAAAGAGCATCTCAAAACAGTAGAAGGAAGAAAGGACTTGGTATTGTCAACTGAATATTCCACATACAAAGGAGTATTCAGAAAAGTCATTCTGTGGGAGAATGTATTATCTAATCAAAAAAAGGATAGAATAGTGTTTCTTATAAACATAGATGTCAAAATTACACCTTAACATAATACTAATAAATATGATTCAATAGTATATAAAAATATACAGCAGAACTAAGTATGTAAGTGGGATTTTTTCCTTAAAGACACAGATAGTTCACTACATAAAAACTATTAATGTAATGCACCATAAAAATATGTAAAAAAGAAAAAAAATGTGACAAACGGGAAAAGTTGGGGGGGATTGGCAGAAACTATCACTAACTCATGAATGTAAGAAACCTAACAGACTAGGACTATAACGGAGTTTTCACATTTTGCTCGAGGATGCATACCATGAAAGTTAAATGTATACCATAGATACCATAGCTAATGGTGAGAAACCAGATGCTTTTGCCCTAAAATAGTTTGTTAAGTAAGATACCTTCTACTATCAATTATAAGTTTCATCATAGTGGAAGCCCTACTTGGTGAAATTAAAAAAGAGGACAAAGTAGTGTACATGTTTTGCATAAAGAAATAAAGACACTTTTATTTACAGATGACATGAATGTTTCCACAGAAAATACCAAAGAAATGTACAAAAATAAAAAAATAAAATTTCTCTGAGAAGAAAACTTAGCAAATGCAGGATACAGGTTCACCAGACAAATCTCTGTTGCTTTCCTATTTATTAGAAGAACAATTGCATTTGAAATTAGAATAAAAGAGATATAATTTGCAGCAATCACTTTACTCCAGTTCATAATAGAATGCTAGGTACGAAACTAATAAGGTCTCTTATGATATATAGGCAAATTTCTGTGAAACTGTTATGAAAGTAAATGAAAAGATTAAATTATTACATATTTCATGACTTACAAGATTCAATATTGCTAACATGTGAGTTCTTCCAGTTTAACTTGTATATTTAATACAGTCTCATTAAAAAATCCCACAGAGCTATTCTATAGAAATCAAAAACATAAAATCTATGCAAAGGTAAAAGGCCTCAGCTAACCAACACAATAAAGGAGGAGAATTACATGAAAGATTTTTGAAGAGTTCACATTACAGTACTCTAAACAACATGGAATTTATCAAATAGACAGATATACACCCTTGTTCATAGCAGCTCAGTTCATGGTAGCTCAGTCTTGGAAACAATTCAAATGCCCATCAACTGGAGATTGGATAAAAAAGATTTGTGTTTTTTTTAATAAGATAGAGTATTATTCTGCCATAAAGAATGACAGGATTCATTCATTTATGTGTAAATGGATACACCTGGAGGACACACTAATAAGTGAAATAAATAGATCACAGATATGCAAATACCAGATCTTTTCTTTGACATGAGCACCCATAGATGTAAATAAGCTCTAGAAAGTATGACAGTTTCTGTAAAATGTGAAATTTCCAAAGGAAATTTGGTGTGGGAACTTACTGAGGGGAAGGAATAAATATGATTCTGAAAGACAATAAAAGAGCATGTATCTAGGGGGTGGGGAGGTGTGGGTGGAGAGGGATATGGGTAAAAATGAGAATTAACTTGTGTCATATACTGGTACAAATTCCCCAATGTTATACGTGATTGTGAGATGTATATAAAATGTATCAATAAAGAATTCAATTTAAAAAAATAAAATAAACAGAACACAAATTAGGATCCAGATATAGAGCTTCTCAAAGGGTGCCAAATGATTTCTCTGCAAAGAGCAAAAATAACGCAATGCAGAAATTGAATTTTCACTGAGCAAAGTTAAAACAACTGGATGGTCATGCTGAAAATAATGAACATAGAAAAAGACCTAACCGCTAGTATAGAAAGAACTGGGAAAAAATTTTTTACATGTCTGCATGACTTTTGTTTGGGAATGAGCTTTTAGATACAATACTAACAGTATGATATGTGAGGAAACAATAATTTGAACTCGTTAAAATTATATATGTATTAATTTGTAACAGTTGAAAACAAACTACAGATAGGAGAATATATATATGATGGACTATTATCAAAAACATACAAAAAAATGAACAATATGTGAACACATAAATCTACTTTAAAAAGGAATAAAAGGTCCAAAGCTCACCATAAAATAGAGACAGAAAATAAGCATATGTAGGGTGTTTGACCTCATGTATTATCAGAAAATATGAGTTAAAAACTATGATGTGATATCCCCACATATTCTTAATATAACTATAATCCCAAGACATGCAGAGTAGTGATTACTAGGCAAGGACACAGAGCAGAAGGTATGCTTGCTCATCACTAATAAGAATGTGAAATGTCATTGTCATTTCCGAAGGAGTATCGCAGTGTATTTCAAAGCTTAATTTAATGTCATCAGACAACACAGGAAATCCATTCCGATTTATTTACAAAACTGACTTGAATACTGTAAATCTTCAAGGAGATGTTTATAGGAGCTTATATACAGTCACTAAACACTGAAAGAAATCGAAGTGTTCTTTAGTAGGTGAGTAGAGATACAAACTGAAAAACTCACACTATCAGCTATTATTCTACGTTTAAGTGAAATGAAATAGTGAGACAACACAAAAACAGGATGAGTATGAAATCCATTCCATAAGTAAAAAAGACAATGTGAAAAATTTATATACACTATGAAATTTCAAATAGGTGATATTTTAGGTAAAATCAGGATTGTTTTAAATGTTAAAAATATGAGTGGTGACTGGGAGGTCAAAAAATAGGAGAAAACTGAGTATGAGACTAACAGAATTACTAAGCTAATGAATCTTATTTAAGTGATACTGGTGTTTTAGGTAATTGACTATATATGTCAAATTTCTCAAAATTCATAAAAATTTATGGAAACTAGATTAAAATTTCATATATATATATTTAAATAATAGGAAAAAGACCACCAAACAGACCTATAACATGGCCAAAGAGGCCTGTGAGAAGAGCTAAACATATCACAAAAGCCAAAAGAAACAAACCTGAGTCCAACAAAAGCTAACATTTATTTGGGTTATGAATCTAAAATCTATAATAAATGCCTGTAAGCGATACCAATGTATTTAAATAAATAAATGGGAGAGAAGAGATACATGCATTGCTTTAGGAAAAAACCCCACGCATTTATGCATGTGTATTTGCTTCAATAGACACAGCATAATTCCCTATGCCTTCATGTAGCCTGTGCTAGTGACTCTTTGCAAAAAGCACACTAGCGGATGCAGTCAGGATGGGTGTGGCACAGAGCTACCTTCTGTAAAGAAGCCCAACTGTCATCACCTGACACCCGCTGCATGGTAACAGGTTACCATCAAGAGACAAAACAAGCAATGGCATATATTTGGATGGGTTATTATGAAAATGAGACCATAGTGTTTTGGTTCTCATTTCAACAAAACCCATGAGACAGTCTGCCATACAAAACCATCAAAAAGCTCCCAATGGAGGCATAATCTCCTAAATTCCTGAGCGATATTCTTAAAAAGTCAACATCATCAACAATAGACAAAGTTCTTGATGCTGTTCCGGCCCAGAAAAGTCCAAGAGCACGTAGCAGCTAAATGGAACGTCCTAGGCTGCGTGTTGTCCTGGAAAGGAGGGAAGGCCCAGCAGCAAGAGTTCATGGGCGCTGGTTTAATAACTGTAATTAAATATACCATGTTCATGTAGGGACTGAGGAAGGGGTAGACAGATATTATGTACCATGCTATCAATTCTTTGTATGCCTAAAATGCTCTAAAAATAAAATTGTTGAAAGAAATGCATTTTTGAGAAATTTCTAAGTAAATAGAAAAGAACATATAATGCTTCCTTCTCAGAAGCAGGCTGTGAATGTGTCTTTCAGCATGAATTTCGGCTAAAATAAAATGTTTTTTCAGAAAAGGGTGGGAGAGATGTCAGAGAGAAAGAGAAAGAAGGGAGAGGGCATGGAGAAAGATTTAGAGAGGTTATCGTGTCTCGAATTATCCAGGCTATAACAAAAAGTAGCTGAACTTCATTCTTTGGGATGCCAAAGCCCACATTATTTGTTGGGTATTTTCCTTTCCCTTCTAAGAGAGGATAAAATGGTTACGGGGACAGAAATATATCTCTGCCTAACTGTAACTAAAAGCTGAGAAATTTCATTTCTCATCCCTTTGACAAATTCGTTGTAAATGTCCTCTGTGCCAGATGTTACAGAGCGGAATAACTCATTACAACCTAAAAGAGAAACTTGGAACTTACTTCAGATGTTGCAAACATGCAGGTCAATTCCACCTGCTCCTCCCTGTAAATGCTTCTTAAGAGCCCATTTCATAACTCCCCTATCATGTCTTCTTTGTATCATTATTGGACTTTGATTTGCGAGGCCTGATTTTGGGCTGGAGCTTTAGTTAACTTGATGAGATTTAAAGCAACTGCCTGCACAAAGCAAATCTTATCTGGGAGCTTACAAAGAAAATAGCCTCTGTAAAGTGGAAGGAGAAAGTTCTTACTGCTATATGTCCAAGCTTTCTTACTCACTTAAGATCAGGGTAATCGGGAAACAAGAACATAACATTGTATGTTTTAGCACAATTGGTCATGGCCTAACCTCTTTGGAACTTTATTCATGTGATTTGAAGAAAGAATGGAGTGAATCCTGTATCTCTCCATCCTGCTTTCTCCCTTTCCCTCCTGCTCTCTCTCTCTTTCTCTTTCTGTGTGTGTGTTTAAACTTGAAAAATAAGGCTAATTTTCAGTGTCATTATTTTACACGAAATTACAAATATCTTTGTTCTTTTTCTCTTCTGGGTTTTCCATTGGAAAGAGACAAGAACTTTTTAATAACATGTTAATGTTGATGGAAATAGCTCTAGAGATTCAGACTGATTCCCTGGAGTGAATCACGATGTTGTGCTGGTTCTAAGGCCCAGGCTGAGTTTTCCTGAATGATTGTTAAGAGCGGGGACATGTTTCTGCTATGAAGTCAAGAAAAGTATTCAGACAACAAAACAACACTGAAAATTCCTAAATTTTTTTTTAAATTTGGGACAGTATTATACTATGTATGTAGAGATAATTCCTAGCTGAGTTCATTTTGTGATTTCCTGACTATGCGATCTATACTGAAAAAGAACTAGGCCTGAGTTTTGAAGTTTGATCTTTTCTCACTCAAGTGATGGTCACTACCGTCCTTTTATCTGGGGATGGACAGAGGCGTGCACCGGATCTCAGGAGCGATGGGATCGTAAGAGATTCGGCTGCTACACTGTCACATGTTGTGAATTACCTGTATGAAAACATTAGGAAAGTCAGAACAATTGTTATTTGCATTTTTCCCTAAATTAAAGAGATGGAAAAACTAGAAATTCACTTGTTTTATTTTTCACTCTGTGTGGCTGGGCCTCACACTCTGAAGCTTGTACATACATGTAGCTTGTACATAGTTGAAGTTTGCACATACGTGAAGCACTCTACCTCTGCTGAGACTTCAGTCTCATACTGAAATAGTTATTTGTCTTTGTTATTTCAATTGAGGGAAAGTGAGAAAATGCGACTGCATTTCTATCCAATCACAAGCCATACCTGTGTGTCGGAGCTACACCCACGTCGTACTATATACACAGAGGTTTAATTAAGTACAGATGAGCTGTTTTTAATTTTAATTGGCACAGTAAATTGAATTAATTTGCATTCGAGCTAGAGTTACTCTTTATATTGTTTTATGGTAATTGTGTCCTTTAGTGGGGATTTGTTGATTAGACTTTTGATTAAAATGCCCAGCAGATTAGTAATGAATACATCTCTGTATGTTTGTGGGGGTCTTTCCAGAAATGATTAGCATAAGGCCACAGAACTGAAGGGACGATGCCTCCCTGATTCTGGGAGGACTCAGACAATAAGCTGTGGCCTGGGTGGAATAAAAGGAAAAGAAGGAAACTCGGCCTCGTCATATTTATTTATTTATTCATTCCCTCCATTCATTCATTTATTTACCGAGGCTCCATTGAGTGTGAGAGATGTGTCTTTCGCTGCTGCTGCCCCCTGTGGATGTCAGACTCCGGGTTCTCAGCCTCCTCATGTACATTCACACCAGTGATTCCCCAGGGAGCATCCAGGCTTCAGCCTCTGTCTGGTCCTGACCCTCCACTAAGCTCCCCGGCCTCGATCCCCTTCCACCATGATGTTCCTGCCCTGGAGCCAACCAAGCAGGGACTGAATCATCTGAGAACATGAGCCCAGTTAGATCTCACTTTCTTTTAAGTGGTGAATGTTGGGTATTGTGCTTCAGACAGAAACACGGAGTAATATCTATCATAGCTGACAAATAGCATGCTATAACCTCAGTTTCATAACTATCCTTACATCACCAGAGCAAGAGTTGGCTTCTGCATAGTGTCACTGACCATTAGCCAAGTGACTGCAGATAGTCGGTGTGATCTTGCAGAGTTTCATATTCTCAGTCCTAAGTGGGATTGCTCATTCCATCTCCCAAGGGCATCAGCAGCAGCACGTAACATTATCATATATACGTTATAATATTTTGAAATGTAAGATACTTTTAAAAATAGGTAGTTACAACTAAGTGCTTACAGTAGCCATTACTGATTTTACATCTTAAGGCAAATTGAAGATTATCATTTAAAAAATGTTTTAGAGATTTTTTTCCTTTATTAAAAATTAGTATTTTTCCTCAGAGTACTAAATTCTGTAAACAGCTTGGTCGTTAATGATTGCAACAGAAAGAATTTGATCGTCTTTTAGTAAAGAAACAAAAATGACATATTATTTACTTGTGTGAATTCTGAATATTCATCTTATGTCCTGGAGGAAACTTGAAAACAATTTGTATATTTTGAGTGGATTTTAATACTTTTGTTTACATGATAAGCTTTCTTAACCTTTGTTCATAGAATATTTACAAATTAAATTCTTTTAACCTTAATTACCATAAGTGACAAACAAAACATTACATGTATTGTGTCTCAGTGTGAAGAATATTCATTTTATAAGATTTGACTGAAATCATATTTCTAATGCATTAGTTTATGATTGCATTGCCAAAATAACAATTTTCCAATAAATCTACAGTGAAATTCTCAGGTATTAACTTTTTTATTTTTTTACTTGTAAACTTTTCACTTGATGTGCTAATTAAATTTAATTCACTTCAAACTACATAATTTTAAATTTATGGAAATTTAAGTGAGAGCATGGTAGCACTTCATCTTTTTTATAAAACCACTTATAAATATAGCAAGGTAGTTTTATAAATAATATACAGCATGATTATTTAAAATATTTAGTGAAACAAATTATTCTTATGTAAAAATAATTTGGAAGTAACGATGTACATGTCATGAGGGTGCTGCGATAAGTACACATTAAAAATTGGCAAAAGATGGATAATTAGGAAATCATGCAATTTTGCAGTGAATTTAGAAGTCAACATTCATACTCTAAATATTCAAATTTAGATATATCTAGTAATATATGTTCTGTGTGCATTTTGTATTGTTTACTTATAAGATACTCAAAACCTTAAATAATTACCTTATATTTTATTTTCCTATAATGGCTTCAATTAATAACAAGAGATAATTTTTATATTGCAGAAATAACATAGAATTTTTTGCACTCCTTAGTCTATGACAAATACCATAGATTTTACTACGTTCATATATTAAAACTCATAATTCTTCTAAGCAAAAAAATTATTTTCATTTGCCCTACTTCTCACTGGCATATTAACTAAAGAAGTGCTCATGGGAAAGCAGTATTCCACCTTCAGAGTCATGCAGTGATACAGAAGACTGCCACGTTTCCTAAAAACAGACTTCTAAATAGAACCCAAATTGGATTGTTTAAATTATCCCCAGTCATGTCGCCAAAATGGGAAATATAGAAATTCTGTTTTATGTCCAGAGGATGCAAAGCCTAAAATGACAAATTTCAGTAGAAATGATAGAACACTAATGCATAAAATCAGAAAATAAAGTGTACTCATTTTGATGAAACTGTAACTGATAACCACATTGGATATTTATGTATGAGGAAATTATCATATTTTTTCCTAGGTAAACCAATTAGAACCTGAAAGCAACTGGCTGCTTAGAGATGATGATGTCAAAAGAAAGGAGCATTTATATACTATTTAAGTATCTAATCATAGCAGATGTATGAACCCTATTGTTAGTATCTTCATAATAAAGTTGTAGCTGTCTGTAAACTGGTGACTTGGCCGAACACACACTTTTCGTCCTTAACACTGCCAGTCCCTATGGTCAGTTTAAATATATTTTCCTCTCTTCCATTCATTCTTGGCTGATGAACTAATATTTTAATTGACAGTTTTGTAAACAAATAAAGTAGTTCAGTAGTACCTCGGTTCATAAGCTTAATCTGCCTTATGCTTTTGGAGAAGATGGCTGTCTTTATGCTGTTTTAGAGAATGTGGCCTTCTTTGTGGGTGTGGGGAAGATGGATGGCTTATGTTGGTGTAGGGAAGATGACCTCAGTTGTGTTTGTCAAGACATGTGTAGTTTGGGACCAGAAGGAGAATTTTGTCAAATTCTTTTGGCTAAAAACTGAATTGTTTGCAAACAGATTGTGTGTGTGTGTGTGTGTGTGTGTGTGTGTGTGAGAGAGAGAGAGAGAGAGTGAGAGAGAGAGAGAGAGAGAGAGAGAAAGAGAGAGAGAGGAGAGCTTCTAATGTACTAAGAATCATTTATTCCTCCTGATTTTCTTAAAATATAAAATTTTATCTATAAGGAAACTACATTTTGGATCAGTAAATTCATAATAATTAATTAATGTAGTAAGCCACAGATTGAATACTTTCTCAAGTTTGTTTGTATGTAAATGGTAAAATTTGACTCTCAGTTGGCCAATTTTGCCCACATTTTATCTGCCTTTTTGGGAAGTGCCATTCTAAGTTACTTACTAGTATCACTAACATATTTATTACAGATGAAAATACTTTCTCAAGTATCTCGGCTTAAATGGCTAGCAGGGAACTTCTCTGCAGATGCCTTACATCTATCTAAAACACAGATTTGTTACCCATGAGTCTCCAAATGAGTAGAAAATTCACTGACAACCTCCTGAAAACACCTCTTTTGGAGCAGTTATCTCTCTGGGAAGGGAGCTGGTGAAGCCCACAGTTTTCAGTATAAAACCTGATGACTCATTCTGAGTAAGAGAATCCTACCTATTAGTCCAGCAAAAACATTTTTCTTCTGTTTATATTATCGATAAATAAGTATATCAAAATTCTAATTTAACCTTCAGAATATGCTTTTCATTGCCATGGACTCAGTTATGTCTTTAGCCCTCTGAATTATGAAGGGAAACATGGAGATTATCATTTTGAGAAAATTAACCTCTTACCTTCCACCACAGCTCCTCAAAACTCATCTCTATTATTGCAGCTTAAATTACTTAGGAGTTAAAAATGGCAGCAATTGTGCAAGAAAAGGTTCTCTGGGAGGTCAAAGCCTTTCTTTGTCAGTCATAGCAAAAATTAGCTTTGTCAAGGAAAACTGAATTTAAATTTATCTTGAAAAACCTTTCAGGCATTGATATAGTATATGGTAACATAAAAGTGATTTATTCTCTTTTTAAAATTGATTTTCTTGGTACATTTTTATACATGCATTGTGAACATATTAAACACTGAGAATTCATTCCTGTATGTGACACATCTTGATTTTCATTTTTTGTCTTTCCCCTGTCCTCCCTACAACTCCCCATAGGCATAAGTTTTGTTTCCTCTTTTTTGCTATCAATTTTTTCTTTCCTTTCTTTACTATTCCCTACCCATTTCCTTTGTCTTTCCTTTAACACATTTTTTTCCTATTTCATATTACCTATCATCCATTTTGGTGTTCATTTATGGTTTCAGGTTTTCTTACTAGACTAAAGATATGGTCCTATATTTCACATATAAGTATGGACTCAAGGTACATCCATTTGGATATAAATGACTCAAGTTTACCAT
>PVIC010013969.1:0-37251 GCA_004025085.1 Thryonomys swinderianus
AGGTTCTCTGAAGGTTATTCTCATATTTAACCTTTAGTTACTCCCTGTCTTCTACAGTTTGACTTCATTCTGATTCAGAGATTTGGATTACTTGCTCAAATAGTTATTGATTTAGTTAAAATAAAGAAGACATAGGTCCTGAATATAGATTTATAAAAACTGAATCATAAATACATATGACCTTGATGCACATCTAAATACCTACCTGAAACTGTTTCCAGTTTGTGATGTTAAATTGTACTCGGTCTTTCTGACATAAAATCTTACAGTTGAAAAGGGTCTACAAAATTATGCCAGCTACCCTCAGTCATTCAGCATGGTTTCTGCGACATCATCAAGAAGAAATAATAATCCATTGTTTTAAAAATTACTCTGTGAAAAGATATAATTAAATAGATCCCCCAAACTCACCCATTTCCTGCCTTCTGCCTGCTGGTAGTGTTATAGTTTCTAAATTACTCCTCTCCAATAAATTCTCCTGCCATAGATGCTTCTGTGGTCCAGCTCTGGACAATAGCATCTAAGCAGAAGCCATTTACGAAGTTGGGGGGCATCTCCCCAGTCACTTGCAGTTTGCATATACGATGCTGCCCTTTGTTACGTCTGTTTTGAATTCAGGGTTCAAAACGGACTATGAGAATAAAGAATTATTTGATTAACGTTTCAGTCGATGGGGAACAGGTTTTGATTGCTGAATATTCATATTACCAGAAACAAATGGTAATGTGAATGATTTGAAGTCGTCTTTTTAAGGTCAAGCGTAGCACTCACTTGCCTAAAATAAAACATTTCTGTGTTCATATAGTTTAAGTAAAGTGGATTTTTGACATATAACACTAAACAAGTTGTTCAGGAATCTCACTAAATGTACTTTTGAATAGTATTTTTAGAAGCATGAAACCTTTATCTTGTGTTAAAAAATCAAATGTGAACATTAATTATAGACTGTTAGCATAAAGACTATGTGGATGCATATTTTTGAAAAGATATATAATTTAGCCTATTTGCATATTCTGTTCAAAAGTAAGCACACAGAAGCTGTATAAAAGTGACAGAAACACTAATATTCTTAATTCCAATGTGAACTTGGATAAAACATTAATTTTAGAAGTAACAGACTTTCCATTGTTAAATATTCTTAATAGCGAGAACTAATTGATTTGGTGCTTCTCAACTACTCACTATTTCTTGGAGGCAGCACAAATTAATAAGAAGAAGAATATTAAATTTATCTGAAAGCTCATTACACAGGGCAGCTTTTCACTCCAGACACAATATCCAGCCCTCACAGGTTAAGGAGGAAAGTTTAAATTAGCTCGTGGTGTGGGGAGAATTCAGTCCAAAATCAGCTGGCTGCAAGGTAGGGGAGAGATGTCTGAGAGCACTGAGGAAGGCCATGCTTCCGTGACCCATCCAGACACACTCAGCACGGGCTCTCTTCACCTTGTCGGTGTTTCTAAATGTGATGAAGTTCATATGTCAGGGTTAAAGGTCACAATCCACATTTTGTCACTTTCACAACCGTACTTAGTCTCCAAATAAAGAAGATAGTAACTTCCTAGTTCTACCTAACAGAGCATAGCTAGCCACTCTACGGCCAAAAAACTCATTCTCTTCCCAAAGTCTCAAAAGTTCAAGTCTTCTCTGAGAATCAAGGCAAACTCATAGCTGTGAACCTCTGTAAAAATGTGAGTTAGAAAATCTCAAGGTACAAAGGCAGAGGATCATTATTCCCATGATAAAAGGAAGAATAAAGAGTTACAAAAGAATTGGGCAGAACTAGACCAAAGCCCAGCAAGGCTACCGCTGAATCCTGTAATGCCATCTCCAACATCTGGAGGACGTGGTGCTAAGATGTGATTTCCAAAAAGCATGCATGGCCCATACCTGTGGCCAGTTTAGTTATAATCCACAAGGCCAGGTCTTCTCAGTTATTCTTGCTTGACATTCCATATTCCTGGCATCTTCAGTGTCCTGAGGCCCCACTGATCCTTTGGCTTCATTCCCACAGCTGTATGCATTGTCCTTTCAGGGGCACCTGCCTGACCTTCCCCACCTTCCTTTGAAGCCTGGATGGAAGCCTTCCCGACCCCACCATTTTTCCATTACACATACCACTAAGATCCAAGTCTCGTGGTCAGCGCAACGATCTGCCATCAGCGGGAGCAGTAGCCAGGAAGTGGCCTCCGGGTAGCTGAGTAGAGTGAAGCGAATCCCAGGGAATCAATGTCCTAGGATTTCCTTCTTGAGAAAAGGTCCCAGGCCTCTCTTCTCAAAGAAAACGTTGGCACTTCTCTACTCTTGAGTCTGCCGTGGATGTGGGCATGCAGATTTCTGACACCCCCAGAGGGCACCTTTCTTCTTGGGTCTTACAAAATAGTTTTCTTTCTAATGGTGTTGTGACTCTCTCTCTCTCTCTCTCTCTCTCTCTCTCTCTCTCTCTCTCTCTCTCTCTCTCTCTCTCTCTCTCTCTCTCTCTGTCTCTCTCTCTCACACACACACACACACACACACAAACACACACACAGGACAGTACTTTACTAATCTTAATGCAGTGAAGTTGCCATATCAGGATTAAGGTTTACCATAGATCATGATTAATAGCCACACTGGTATTTTTAATCCATATACATGGGAGTTGGCTGGAGCCCGTGTTGCTATGAAAGACCATCTAGACTAGGTGGGGGCTGGTGTAGATGAGCCAGAGTATAATTCACCACACACTACCTAGGCTCTGCTTTCCTGACTCCTTAATTTAGTTTTGATCTATAGGATATTACCATGAAGCAAATGAAATAGATATGATTCTACACAGTTCATTTCAAATCTCACTTAGGAAATGGAAATTGTGAGGTCTACTTTAAGGATTATTGTGTGGAATTGTATAGTAAATCAAAAGCTGGTGGAACACAGTACATACTCAATTTATGGTGCTTTTCCTATATAGCAAAAGCAGTTGTAAATATTTGTCTTTTCATATAAATAATCATCTAAATTTCCCGTTGGAATTTTTTATTCTTACCCCAGTACTACTTGCTATGTTCTATTATAGGATTTTTTGCTTTCTTTTCATTGAAGTAGTTTTTGCAACTTTCTACTTATTTTACATTGTTACTAATTATATTTATATATAGTATATAATTATAAAATTTAGTTGTATAGCTAACTGAAATTTTAGGTATGTGTTGGAGACAGCAGATATCCAATAAATATTTTTAAAACTCTGTCTCTAATACAGTTTTCTGTTAATGCATGTTGCTTTATGTTTCTAAATTAAGGTAAAATTTAATGATACGTGTCAAGCAGTTTGAACAGATATTTTTAAAAGTGTAGAATATGGATTTTAATTAGTAAGAGGAATAAAAAATAAAAAGGCAGTCTTTAACTCTAAGAATGTTTCAGTATAAGGCAGGAAGTGGAGAGTGAGCTCGAAATCAAGACAGAGTGATACAAGTTTCAAAGAAAAATTCAGGTGAAAGCAGCTATTAATTATGAAATGCTTACTTTGCCTTGTGCACTCTATTTCTAACCCTTACAGGAATTCTTTGAGAAGGTGCTATTATAAAAACAAAAACTTAGATAAATTAGGGAAGTTAGGAAAATGAGAAGAAATGTACACTTTTATATGTACATGAAGAATACTAGTGGTTTAGCCTAGATACTACAGTTGTTAATTCCTACATGACATCTCTGTTCTCACTTCACTCACTCCAAAGTCAAAGCAGTAACCAGAGCTCCAAAGATACACTAGCAGAGCATCTTAGGAGGAAGGAAAGACACCCTATAGAATATTAAGAAAGAGACCCGATGCAGTAAATATATTCTTCAAAAGTTCACACTTCAAAACTGAACAGCACTGTATTCCTTGTAGAGGAAAATAAAACAAATGTGTACTTTTAGCTTCAAGGGTTCCTAAAGTACCAAGAGCAGACAGTCATGCGCAAAGTGGATCCTCAATAAATATCTGATAATGAATTAAACAAAAAGAATAACTGCATTTAAAAAAAACATATATAAGGCCCCCCTCTCTCTTTTGGAACACACTTGAACAAAGCTTACCATCTTGAGGCCTTCACGATACAAATTTCAACACTTGCTTGTTATTTTTATGTCTATAATCTTGAGCTAATATAAAGACAATGAAAGTGTTTTCTCATTATTCACCTTGACTAGTTTTATGGCCTTAGAGAGAAGTGACACAATAGATTGTTAGTTTGTGGCTTCATTGTTTTCCTCTTGTATTACTGTGCCTCATATAATTTGTGTGCACAGGATATATTTGTTCACCGAGAAAGCCCAGAAAAGCAAAACACCAGCAAGAGATGAAAGAAAGGCTTTAAGTTATTGAAGCAAAGTTGTCTGAGGCAAATATTTTTCTTCAGTGCTAGAAATAAAAAGAAAATACACACAGAGATAAGCAAACAATGAATGTTTTCTAAGGTTTTTCCATCTCAGATTCAGTATTGTTTGTCACATAAAGCAAGCTGGCTCAATTTCTCTCCCCTGCTTCTACTGTGCATGACTTCTTCCTTTTCTAATCATTTATTTTTGATCATTCTGAAAGACACTTCTAAATAGCATATAGTTATTTCACAGAATTATTAATCAGGTCGTTAGGAGATGATTCTATCCTATTTACTGCTGTGTTCTACAGTACAAAATTGAGTTATTTGTTCTTTAAAAAGCAAATAATTTAACTCTGAATTAGATTCTCTCTCTTTAAGCCAAACTCCAAACATCTGTTTTACTTAATTCTTTTTTTTTAAATTAAATCTTTACTGGTACATTGTATTTACACATCATGATCACACACAATTTTGAGAATTTGTACCAGCATATGACACAATTTGATTCTCATTTTTCCCACACCTAACCTACCCCCCTATATACATAAGCTTTGTTTCCCTTTTTTAATTACCATCATATTTTTCTTCCCCTTGTTACTTACCTCTATACTCCATTACCCTTTGAATATTTTCTATTTCACAATAACTACCATCTATTCTAGAGCTCATCTTCAATTACTCTTACCAGAGAAAAGATACAACATTTACAGATCTGTGACCTATTTATTTCACTTATGAGTATGTCCTGAAGGTACATTCATTTGAATATGGCCTAAAGAGAATCTAATTCAGAGTTACTACCGGAATAGTATTGGAAGCAACGGTCTCCAAGAGCTATGTCTTTGTTAAACACAACATATTGCCATGAGCTATGACACAGCAATCTGGAAAACCTACTACAGTAGATAATTCACATCATTTAGAAATGTCAGCTATAAATCATAACATCTTTACCAGTTGGAACATGACCCCAAATAAGTTTGTACTTTGATGGTAGAATTTTATTAATTTAAAGGAGTTGAAAATTTTACCTTCTGTGTTGGACTTTTGCCTAGTGCAAAAATGATGTAGTCATTATTTAAATCAGCACTGTGGTTGAATGCAACTTCATATTTTGGTTGTTACTGACAATTGGACAATATTTATTCACCATTCCATATGGACTGGAGGTATACTAAATACATTGTTTTAGCTTTGTTTATATCAATCAAAACAAATATGTCATTAATTTCTGCTGAGTATTATTTGAATGAAGTAAAATGTGTTATTATAAAAAAGCAAAGAATTTAATAAACAAAATACTAGAAAAAATTTTAAAATAATTTATCACCAAATTTCCTATGAGGAAATCAACACACAAAACTTACTTTAAAGTTAGCCTCTATATTAAAAATAGTCAACTAAGTACATTTACACTTTATGAGCAATGTTTTTCCAAATTTCAAATGAACTTCTAAATAAAATAAAATGTCTAACCAGGCATGGTGTCTCACTCCTGTAATCCCAGCACTCGGGAGGCAGAGGCAGGAGGATTGCTGAGTTTGAGGCTTGCCTGGGCTGCATAGTGAGCTGAGGGCCAGCCTGAACTACAAAGCGAGACCCTGTCTCAAAAAAAAAAAAAAAATAAGATGTCCATTTTCTAACACTCTCTTCAACTGTGAACACTAACAGAGGAAGAAAAGCGTTGTTACAACTTAAATGATCCTAGAGATATCACTCAATAAACAAAATAAAGGCCTAGGAGAGTCAAGATATTGACAGAAAATTGAAATGTCAAAAATTGAAGAGATGTGTTAACTCTGATATTAGCCTTTTGTTATAGGATGGATAATGTTCCAGGCCCTCTGCCTACTAGAAATACTTTGTATAAAGAGGAGGAGGTAAAAATTGAATTTGAACCCATCCCTGTATTAAATTTTGAACCATAAAATTTTCCCAAGGAACAAATTAAAATCATGACCATTCCATATAGATTACCCCTGATTAATTTGATGTACAGCTTCTTTCAGGCTTTATTATTTATTTTAACAGAGCCTGAATTTCTACTCATAATCTAAGAACTTAACTAGAAAGACTTTGTTAAACAAAATTGAATTCTTTATTGGTACATTTTATATACAACTCACAATCACACATAACATTGAGGAATTTGTACCAGTATATGACACAAGTTGATTCTCATTTTTACCTACATCCCTACCCACCCACACCTCCCCACCCCCTATATACATGCTCTTTTATTTTCTTTCAGAATCATATGGTGTGGGAATATCATGAGGGGATAGAAAGACTTTTTAAAGACAGTGTCCTTGAGGCCCTCCACAAAACGTGACCTATTCTCAGTCAACTGAGACTTGTCGTGATAAGAACCTTGTCGACTTTGACTCATTTATCTCCCATCCTGATTTCTCTGAAGGAGTGGGGCTAGGGCTGCTAAATGTCTTTATCCTAGTATGGGTCATGCTCATTCCAGGACATTTAGAAATAAGAACAGTGCAAATATAAATCAATGTCCCTGACCTTTCTCTCTCCCTATTTTTGGCACCAGGCCTTTAGTTCCAAGTATCATTTCCTTGTGCTCTTCCTGATTCGCTGCACAATTTTCTCCACGTTATCCACAACTCTTTCTCTCTCTAATTATGGCACTGTGATTGGACTGACTTTGAAAGAAGTAGTATTATAAACTAAGTATCCATTTTTCTCTCATCTTCCTGTCTTACATTCTACTTTTTATCCCTACTTATCCGATTTCTTACTGTTTCTCCTAATGCCCTTGTTGAATAACAATCTTTAAAAACTGTAATCTGGGCATATACTCACATATCCTTTGACAATATTGATAGCAGAAGTACTATTGATAGTACTATATATTTACTAAGTCACTATGTTAGGGTTGGAACATTTCTTTGTTTTAATTTTGCTGTTGCTTTGCAGAGCATAGTGATTTATCTCTCTGTAAGGAGTTGCTGTACATACATCTTTTCTTTCCCTCCATCTTGCCTCTTTCCCTCTCTTGGCATTCTTTCCAAATGCAAAAGACCCGTCTCTGTCTTTCCAATTACATAACTTATATATATATTTTAAAATTTATACTTTAAGTTTCTTATCTTAGACAAACCGTGAGATATTTAAACCACTTGCCAGTCTACTTCCCTTAACACTGTGGTCTCAAAGTGCATCCATTTTCCTGACAAATGACTCAAGTTTATACTTCGTGGAACAGACATACTTCATTATGTATAAACATCATGTTTCCTTTATCCATTCACCTATTTACAAACACAAAGAATTCTCCCAAGACTTAACTGTTATGAACTGTGCTTCTATAAACATGGATATGTGTGCATTTCTGTAAATGACATCTTCAATTCAAGAAGACCACTACAAGGACAATAGATAGATTTAAATAAAATTATTTTTAATTTTTGAGGGATCTCTATACAATTTCCATAACAGTTGTACTAGTTTACAATCTCATCAACAATGTAGGATTTTTTTTCTTCTATACCCTCATCATCATTCTTTATGTGATTTCTTAATGATGGTCATTCTTTATGGAATAAGATGAAATCTCAATGCTATTTTTATTTTCACTTCTCTAATGGCCAAATATTTTAAAAAATTTTTTCAAGTACTTCTGAAAAATGTCTATTCCAATAAACACTTTGAAAAACACTAAAAACGTAAAACAGAAGAAGAAACAGGATCTCACTAAGTAACACTAAATTTGCAGGGTGGGTTTGAACCTATGATCCTCTTGCCCAGAGTGTTGTTACTACAGATATGCACCAGCATGCCCAAATGTCTGACAGTAATATTAACTGCTTTCAAAACCTAACAGCGTTGGGCCGGAGGGTTAGCTCAGTGGTTCCGGCGCCTGTCTCACAAGCGTAAGGACCTGAGTTCGATCCCCGGTTACCACATAGAATGCTGGGCGTGGTGGCTCATGCCTGTAATCCCAGCACTCGGGAGGCAGAGACGGGAGGATTGCTGAGTTCGTGGCGGCTTGCCTGGGCACCATAGTGAGCTCAGGGCCAGCCTGAACTAAAAAAACCTAACAGCGTTAAAACTTTCAGTGTTTTATTTTTGTCTGACTGTAGAACAACAATGAAAGTCTTAATTTTTAAATTTGTATTTCTGCTGGCCAATCTTTATGAACACAAATACATTGACATTTTCAATGCACTGCCCTGAACTATTGAATGGTGGAAGCAAAAGAGAGTTTAGGAAAATGTTTTTAGAATTTTACTTTACATTGGAGAAATCTGGGTATCTGAAAGCTTATATAATTTTCAGAAGTTCCTATCAGAGATAGCTGCATGTTTTGAGAGAAACTTAGATATTCTATTTATCTACCTCTCTCTCTCTCTAATGCTTTTTCTGTTAGTTTGCCCTGCTATATGGTTCAGATTTTCTAATTCCATTTTGTTTGTTTCTTTTAATAATGAAGTACTCTTGCTTTTAAAACAGGCCTCTTTTACACTAAAATTATTAATGATCAAATTATTAATGATCGAATGATCATAACAATGCACATTTACCTTGAAGCTTACCCAGTATCTTTGTTGAGTTTCCTGGCTGAGGTTATTTTTGTTGAGATAATTATATAGTATTGGTCAAAATTATGAATGTTTGGGGCATAAAATGACAAAGTCTTAGAGTAATTTTTCCTTAAGTAAAAATGACCTCTCACTAGATGTGCATATTCAAACACTCAGGATTGCTTAGGTGAAGTCTAAAATGAATGTGTATAAGTAGCACTGACTCAGAAGAAAAGTCAACCTTGGATGGTTATGAAACCATCATCTCTTGGTTTCAAGCTGCCATGATACTATGGTGTTTGAGAGTTTCTGGCTGAGGATCTGATCAACACACTCACTTCTGACAGAACCATCTTGTTAGTCCCTAGGCCTCCAGAGGGCGGGGGTTAGGGCAGAGGAAGGAAAGGCATCTTGTCCTACTTTAGTTTTTGTGCTCATGTGTACATTGCCTTTACAATAGTAGTTGGTTCTAGTCTCTTCCTCTCATCTTCTGATTCAACTAGTCCTCATTAAACCCAATCCATTGTGTGCTGTCAGAACAGAGCTTCTCAGCAACAGCCGTCACCTTAGGGCTATGGGTCTGTCCCAACTGCACAGAGCCTCTATGTCCCACCATCTGATTGTGCCTTTCTGCAAAGTCAAGATCCTCACTGGTCTAGAGCTTTCCAGATACTAATCGCCCCTTGTCCCAAAATCCTTAGTCCAAAGGCAGGGGCTGCTTCCTGACCTTAGTATCCTTGTATTCTTAATCTTTCCCTGTCCCTTGACCTTTCCCTTTGTAGTCCTCTGATAGTTGCTTTGTTGACTCTTTAATGAAAGTTCACTCTGTTGTTTTCCAGCATGACCCCCGAGTAGTCACCAAGTGCCAGGCAGCCCGTGAGCATTCAGGAAGATCTCAACTTCCACATGGCTTTTCTGCAGCCTCACTGGCCCCATAGCGGAGAAACGGAGACACACTCAGATATCCAAGTGAGTTTTAAGCAGGAGCTTCATCAATTCAGAAGATGGGCGAACGGGCTGGTGCTCAAGAATGCACTTCTACAAGTGGAATATTAAGAACAAAGAGGAGAGAACAACTCTTGACAAGCGTGTTCTTTACGTAATATTAGTCTCTGCTTTTACAGCAAGGGCCCAGTGTAGGAAGCTCACATGACCTGATTTCAGAGAAATTAGCTTAAAGAAGTCACACTGTATTTTAAATTCTTTTTCAAACACATTTTTTTTTTTTGCCTCCATGTAAGAATAATAAGAGAGAGACAAAGGAGGTGAGGTGGGGGAGGGAATGCCTCGGTCTTGCCTTCTATTGAAATATCATTTCTTCAAGTGATTTAGCAAGCACAATTCGTAGCAGATTTAGAAAGGAAGTAAAAATCCTCCTCTGAGCCTGTGACAGATTGCACTGTTTGAAGAATCTATTCATGGAGCCCTCCGCTTCCCTGTCTGCCCTGTGATCAGGTTATCTTCTGGTGCTGGGTGCAATAAACTTCTCGTCTGCAGATTTCCTGAAGTTTTTTACGCATGATAAATGCATTTAGCACCGTACCTGCCCTTCCATTGTTTGCTTTTCTCTTTGATTTCACGGCTTTAAAAATAACTAGACAGAATCGTTTCAGCTGACCTCAGGAAGAAGGAATATATGAAGCGGTAATTCTTCTCACCCACTGTTTGAAATATTCCAGATCCCAGCCCAACCAAATCCGAGATAATATGTTGTTTACAAAACGATACCAGCCATTTTTATTTCACTCTTTAAACGGCTCAGTTGTAAAGATTCAATGGTCGGTGTTAGAGGGTAGCTTATTATTATCTCGTTATGACACTCAGGGTTTTCAGTTGTGCGATCAGGTTCCAGGGCGAGGGTGGGTGTCTAGGGAGCAATTTTAACAATCTGGCGCGAGGAGCACTGCATGGTTTTCCTAGTGCACTTAGGTGCTTGTGCTTTACAAGGGGGCGGAGCGTCTACACTGAAATAACTTCAATTTCCAGCTTCCAGGAATGGAGCTCATAGATGAAATTCCAAACGTAGTTCTTCTGAAGACACCTCGTTTGTCTATCTTGAACAGCGCGTCAATCTCAACCAAAATGCAGCGATTTAAGGAAATACGGAAGTTAGGTATAAGGCTGCCATTGGAACTTGGGAATTTACTGGCTGAGGTGCAGCAGAGCTAAGGGTACTTCTCAAGATTTAATAGTTTGTGGCATGTAATTAAAACATGCCTCTATCATTAAAAGACGTTGGCTGGGCTTGGGAGGGTTCTGATAAGCACCTGGGGAAAGGAACATCCAGGACGAAAGCATAGTCACCCATCATAAAAGCCATCCGGAATGAGAGAACCAGCATATTTTAGAGGTGTAAGCACTCATTAAATCCAACCTGCTTGTTTTACCGGTAACGAACTGAGTCCCAGGGAGACAATTTGTTGCACTGCTGGTGGTGCAATTATCTAGCGACAAAGCCGGAGTTAGGAAGTGGATTCCTTACCCCAAGCCCAGTCCCCTGCATCACCAGGTGCTACCCACCTCTCCCGAGCTGTGTGTACGTCTGCAGTGACAAACCACACGGTATTTCCACCTTGCACAATCATGCATCTGTCTCATGGCGTTAGGCAGACACATAAATGGTCTTGGTACAGCAAGAGTAGGACCAGTCATCTACAGCAATCAGTTCTACATTTTAATAAATAGACATAAAAGACACTCACGAGATTTCTTTCTGGCTGCATTCTTCTTCCCTGGGTGGCACATGTCTGGGGGGCAGGGGGTGCTGAGGTCAGACACAGACCCACGCAGTCGTCAGGATATAGCTACCAACCTCATTCCACAATTTTGTGTCAACGCAGGACCTTTAACAGCTTATAAAAGACCACGTAGCATTGACATTTCTACAATTTTTTGGCAAACGTGCATGAATTTACATGTACAGAACTGAACTATTAAACGTGTTAAACAAGTGTTAAGACCACATAACAAAGTTTCACAATCACTGGCAAAAACAGCCCCCCTCAGATTTGGGGACTGGGGTTGAAATCCTCTTATGCACCTGGTTAGCACAAAGGACTTACATTGAAATTATAAGAATAAAACGTGGCCCTAACTTTAGCTTCCAAGAGGAGGATTTGGGCTGCTTTGGATTCTTGTGTAAGTTCACCAAGTAGCACCATTCTTTCTGCGCATGCTCCCGGGAGTTATTTCCTCCAGCGTTTGTGTATGTGAGCTTTTCTTCCTTTGCACAAGTGTAGTTGAGGCTTGAACGGCTGTGGCTGAACCCAGTTCTCTGCGCCTTCCCACCCATATTGGTTAGGAGCTTTATATGCTAGTGAATTCATGCTTTTACTGGGATGAGCAGAGGTAGTGCCCTTGAATACCACACTTTCTGTGAAATGGAGCTGTCATGCCAGTTGACTATCTACTTGTGCTTTCACATTATGTTTCCATTAATATTTTATAACATGACTATATTTTATCTGAAAGCAAAGAGAAATGTTGATGCATTGTGCCTCAGGCTACATCAGGTTGTTATGCTTAAAAAAATCTCCACCAGCTATACTTCTAGAGAGGAGAGGAAAAAAGAGAAAAAGGATGCTGGCCAAGTTCTATTTTTGCATCACCAATTTTTTTGTAGCTGTAGAGATGACATAATTATTATGGTTATTTTGCCCAAATGATAGCGAGATCATTAAGGAGAACAAATGATAAATATTTATCTTCCTATGTGGTATAACTAGCACTTCTGAACATACACACAAGTTTAAGAATCATCATGTAAATAGAGAAAGGAATGTATACATATGTGTTGCATAAACCTGTAGATTCACACATGTAGTCACAATTCATCATATGTCAGCATAGCTACTGCAGAATCAATAATTCTGATTCTGGTTAATCATCAAAGAAATGGGAATTCAAACTTAGTTGTGGCTCACATTAATGGGCTTGCAGGAGAGAGGATTCTGAGAGTCATATGCTCATTGTATGAAGCCACAATGTGATAATACTCATCATTTTATCATAATTTTTTTGAGAAAAAGGATTCTGGAGCTAAAATATATGTTCTTTCTCCCTTGAAAGTAATTCTAAATGTACAGTCTTGATTCTTTAAAGAAACTTGAACATAATTCCTGATGTTAAATTTCAGAATGTTAAGTATTAAAAGAGATCATATAGTTTTTGCTTTTTTAAGAAATGAGGAAAATCACTTCTCAATAATTTTTTTCTTTTAATACATGAGACCCTGGAGTAGAAGTTAACAATAACATTATCTATGGCTTTCTCCTCAGTCAGGTTAAACAGATAACAATAACAACAAAAAGAGGATCACAAAATTCAATGAGGAGTTAAAGACCTAAAATAATATTGGCAACTATGAGATAGCATATATCCAGAGAAGGAGTTACTTGGCTTCTGATACACTTCTAAAGTAATCTAGGAACTATGATTTTAGCAGCCAAATGTCAACTCTTTGAACTCTGTTATACTGTTGATTGTCTAAACACAAACTGTCAAGCATTTAAATTAAAACAAACTTTAATCATTTAGTAAGTATTTTGTGAGTTACATAAATCTTATGGTAGCACTTAGAAGGTGGTTATATATACAATCCTCCTATTTAACTTCTTTCTCTGCTCTGACTAAAAGAGAATGGAAAATGTACAAGGAAGATTTGGATTTTTATCATGTATATTTGGATTTTTACAACTACAGAAAATAATACATTAAGATTTTGGTTTTTTTCTTACTAGACCAATGCATAGCTACATTTTATTTAGGAGGCAGAGAGTCTTATCTGGACAGTCAAATTCGAGGGAAGAAGTTTCATTTATGCAATTTTAAGGATAAATTATAAAAGACCTCAGTTGAATTCCATAAATTTTCCCACCACATTTATGGACATACGTGTTATTTGTTAAGCATATTCTTTGTTTGTTTTTGTTTGTTTAGAGAAAAAATGAGTGGCAAGAGCAGAATTTCATATACAGCATTCCTATCTTTTAAAATTTGTCTTCATGATATGTTCTATTAATAGTCAATTTTCACTTCAATATGATCATTTTTATAAATATTTTATTTCATAACTTGCTCATTTGATTTATTTTCTAAAATATTTCTCATGTAGGGTCTGTATTCTTTAATTTTTCTCACCAGTCTTTTTCACTGGTGATTTTACATTTGCTTTCCTCTGCTCAGACTTAACAAGATATGTACTTAACTATATGTACTCAGAGGATGAGTACATATACATATCACATCTTTAGCATTTTTTACTTTCTCTTTCTACTATCTGTCTCCCGCTTTCCAATGTGCCCTTCCCATTTCTGCAAACTCTCTTCCAGTGTTTTTTATCATATATTTTCTATTTTATCCTTTAAGTTTTTATCTTTTGAGTTTCACATATAATGGAAACCAGGTGATATTTAACCTCCTAATTTATTTCACTTACCATTATGGTCTGAAGGTTTATCCCTTTTCCTATAAATGACTCAAGTTCTTTCATTTCTTTTTTTTTTTTTGAAGTTGAGTAGTTCTCCATTGTATGCGTTATTACATTTTTTTAACATCCATTTGTCTCTTTCAGGACTATATGCCTCTTCCAAGATTTAGCTATTATCAATTATACAGCTATAAACATCCACTGAGTATTCTTTTTTTCTCCAGTTAGAATTAATCTTTCTTTCTATTTAAACTATTTTATTGGTCTTAAAGTGGACAAGAGAGGATTGTGCCTGTTTCATATCATCCTCAATAGTTATGGAGAACAGGATCTATAAATCATGATATTCCCAAAGAGTCCCACTCAGTGAATGAAGAGATAAACATATCATGTAGTTTTTAAAGCTAAAAATGAGTATCTGTGGGCCGGAAGGTTAGCTCAGTGGTTCCGGCGCCTGCCTCGCAAGCGCAAGGTCCAGAGTTCGATCCCCGGTAACCACATACAATGCTGGGCGTGGAGACTCACGCCCACCAACAATCAACACCACATACCACAATGCCGGACGTGGTGGCTCACGCCTGTAATCCCAGCACTCGGGAGGCAGAGACAGGAGGATTGCTGAGTTTGCGACGGCTTGCCTGGGCACCATAGTGAGCTCAGGGCCAGCCTGAACTACAAAGCGAGACCCTGTCTCCAAAAAGCAAAAAAAAAAAAAGAGTATCTGTTTAATTAGGAGTAGTAAATACTCATCTGAGACAGTGTGATTATTTCCAAATACTTAAGCATCTATCTCATATGACAGAGTTAAATTAATCCTATATGGTCCAATGGTAGTTTATAAAGCTTACAGAATTCTCTGACAAGTGAAAGAACTCATAAAGCTTTAAATCAACTGGGCCCATATACATAACATTAGTAAAATGGTAACTATTTGCATGTTGTTTTAATTTTACCTAATGACTGTTGTGTGTGTGTGCGTTTATTTTTGTTTTGTGGATTTGAGCATCAAACCCAGGAGATCTCCATACAAAGCAAGCTTTCTACCATTGAGACATACATACCTTTAACCCAAGATATTGACTGTTGACAAGATATTGACAAGATATTGACTCTTTCCCTACTTCTCTAGTCTCCAGTTACACTAGTCTTTGGAAGATGTTTTGTTTGCCCTTAACATGATTTACTTTTACTTTCAAAAATACATAGAATACGGGCTGGAGATTTAACTCAGTGGTTCCAGCACCTGCCTCGCAAGAGCAAGGCCCTGAGTTGGATCCCGGGTAACCACATACAATGCTGGGCATGGTGACTCACACCCACCAGCAATCAATACCACATACCACAATGCCGGGCGTGGTGGCTCACGCCTGTAATCCCAGCACTCAGGAGGCAGAGACAGGAGGATTGCTGAGTTCGAGGCTTGCCTGGACTACATAGTGAGCTCAGAGCCAGCCTGAACTACAAAGCGAGACCCTGTCTCAAAACAAACAAACAAAAATGCATAGAATATCTTCCATTTTATTTTTATCAGCAAGATATATAGTTTTCTTTTCATTTTTGATTAGTGATTTGTAGATATTAAATCACTCCAGAAAGGGTTAATTATTAAATCTACTTAGTTTTCCAAGTTTTATCTATAATTAATTTACTAACACACAAATTGTATAAGAAAATACATGCAAATATGTACCTTTTATTAAATTATTCTGTAAACATTTTCTTCAAATTTTTTTGTGTCAAAAGCAATCAGACATTCTAAAGCAAATATATTAAATATGTTAAAATAGAACTAACCAAATCAAGAAACGGACATTGTATTGTACATTTTCAAATTTTTAATTCAGATTATAAACTAAATAGAATATTTTGACAATAATTGGGATATTTCCCAGATACACATAAAATTGAATGTAGAATAAAGCATACAGAAAGTTGTCACTCCCAGATAAAAACTTGTTTATTAATCATGAATTGGGATCTTTTCCAGAATCAAACAGAAGAATTTGTTAGAGAAAAATCTTGAATGTAAAATAAAACTAACCAAGGATCTATGTAGCATTTTATCATCCTTTCAATAAGTAATCTTTGTGACTCAGTTATTTCTGAGGCTTTCTATTACGATTGAGGACAAAAGTCCAGTGACAGTCCATATATATATATATATATATATATATATATATATATATATGTATATATATATACATATATATATATATATATACACATATATACACATTTTTTTTGTGACAGGGTCTCACTTTGTAGTTCAGGCTGGCCCTGAGCTCACTATGTAGCCCAGGCAAGCCTCAAACTCAGCAATCCTCCTGTCTCTGCCTCCCGAGTGCTGGGATGACAGGCGTGAGCCACCACACCCAGCACTGTGGTATATGGTATTGATTGCTGGTGGGCGTGAGTCACCATGCCCAGCATTGTATGTGGTTACTGGGGATCGAACTCAGGACCTTGCACTTGCAAGGCAGGCGCCAGAACCACTGGGCTAAATCTCCAGCCCTCCATCCTATATTTTATGTCTTCTTTGGAAGAGGACATTTGCTGAAGTCTCTTCTCCAGTACTAAGTATTGAACTCCAAGCATTCACACTGAGCTACACCCACATTTTTATTTTTCATTTTGCCTGGGATGAGCTCAAACTTGTGAACCATCTCCCTGGCTCAGCTTCTCAGGGTGCTGGGGTCACAGGCACGTTCCATCCCTCGTGGGTGAAGCCTTCGGCAGTTATAGCTTCAGTTGCTCCTTGCTATTTGATCACATTTAAAATCAGTCATGAAAAAGATGAAGCTGTCTATTCGACATATTTAAAATGTTGTTAACTCTCAGTTTACTAGCAAGATGCTAGGTAGGCAGTGGAAAAAGCTATGAATAGAAAATAAAACCATCAGAAAGTCCTTGGGTCTTAGAAGCCATCATCAAGCCAAAGAAACTACTTCATCAAAGAAAGATAGGTGACAGGAAATTAATAGTAACAGTCAAAATAAGAAAACCAATGATGGCTATATTTCATGTGAAGTCCCTTCCATGACTCCATCACTGTCAACCTTTAAAAAAATACTACTTTCAAGACCAGTTTTCAGCAGAAAAAAACATTAACAGAACAGCAGAAAAAATTATTTAGCACGTAATTACAGTTGTGGTTAATAATCCCTGGAGTTTTTGTAATAAAATTTTTTAAATGCATGACAGTTCAGCAGAATATTAGGGATGCCACAACTTGGTAGAATTTGCTCCATGGAATAATTTCTAGTTTTTGTCGATACTGCTACTTGATCAATAGCAATTCAGAGGTCTGCAACCACTGCATAAATATCTCAGAGGCGGAAAACTGCTGGGTAAGTAGCTCAGAGACCGGAAATTGCTAGACGAGTAGCTCAGAGGTTGGTAGCTCATAGGTCCATAATTCACATACCGGCGATTTTTCATTAAGTAATTTTGAGGTTGATATCTGTTGGCAACGTAACGTGATGGTGAAAAGCCACTGAAACTAAAGCCAAGAGGCTGATAGCTTCTATACCCAAAACCACCAAGTCTGCAGTAGCTGAGAGGTCGGGCAGTCTTGGATAAGTAGCTAAGTTGCCCAAAGCAGTCAGAGCCACTGTGAAGGGTCTGGCAGGTTTTCGACACACATAGAGTGGTTGTGCAGCCATTGGATACGTACCCCTTGGTCTGAGTGCACGGGCTGCAGCTGGGGCTGGATCTGAGGTTGATAGTTTTGCAGGCAGTGATGACTTGGCCTGGTGATGGGGAGTCACGGGGCACAGAGGAGTTCTGGGGGTCACAGCTTGTAGCACGGGTCTTGGGCTCACAGCTGGGAGAGTCACAGCTTGGCGCGTCACAGGAGGCTTCTTGGCAGTAGTTGAGGAGCCAGAGATTTCCTTGGTAGCTACTGGGTAAGTAGTGTCCAATGGTAGAGCTCACATCATTGGAGCACAATGCAATGGAAGGAGCCACTGGGACGTAACAGTGAGTTCTATAGGATGTAGCACTGCATAGCTCAGGGTAGCTCAGGAGAGGCATGAAGTCTGAGTGCATGCTCAGTGGCAGCCACACAGATATGGTGTAGTTCTCGGCAGGAGACTCTTTATATCTTCCCTGCTGATTGCATGGAGCCTTTCCAACCCTTCTTCCTTCTCTCTCTTCCTAGGACAACAGCACAGAAACATCTCATTAGTGCATTGCTTAGCCACATTTGATGATGCCTTCGTGCTTACACAAAAATAAGTTTATTTTGATTCTTCAAAGTGTCTACCCATAATTGTCACTTTGACCATCACCTAGTCCTTGTCATCAGCAGGCCATAGCTTTGGTGGGCAGTGATTTTAATGTTTACGGGCTAACTCTTCTCTGTCAATAAGCAGTTAACAAGAGCTTGCGGATCTGTGGGCTTCTGCAGCATGGCTATTAAAATGTTAATGAGGATTCAGTAAAGCCAGGGACCTGTACTTTTCTACCTCTCTGACTGCTGCAAACCACTGTGGGCTTTGATCCTACAAGCAGAAATCAAGTGGGTAGTCTCTCCATCTTGTTGTTGCTCTGGAGAGAGGGTAAGACAGAAAGAACTGGTTAAGAAAGAACCGGTTTCCCCAAATATGTGCTTTGCTCCCACCTGTGCTAGGACAGGCACTCATGACAACTTCTCATCGGCTATATTTAGAAAATTACATACTTGTGACTCACAGCAAAATCAGTGAGACTCGGTGACCTGTAAAAGGCTAAAAATGAACTTGTCCCCATGGGTCACTGGTTTCTAAGCAACAAAGCTTTCTATGAAAACCCATTCTCAAATAGTTTCCATACTATGTAACATCAAAGAAATGTGTTCTTTAAGTACTGTACTTCCTTAATTAAGATTATGTGCCACGCATTCCACTGTCCCTGCTGTAAAATGCAACTGTTGCCAAATGTATAGCATTTTCCCCCAAATAAGTTTTACTTATTTCTGTCTTTCTTTTGCACGTAGATTTCATGTGTTGAAGTTATTTTTGGTAACAAGAGAGAATGCCTATGTTAAAAATTTTTATTTGAATAACCTGTGTATTTCTTAGAAACAATGCACGTATTAAATAGCTCTTTTCATTCTCCAAGGTGAAGACTAAGGGAAAAAAAGATTATAATTTAAACTCAATAAGTGACATTTTCTTTTTGAAAATATAAACTATAACTCATACTTACAGCCTCCATTTATTGGAATAGCAATGCATTTATTAACAGTGATGCATCAGACAGAAGACAGCACTGACTTCTTCAGGTTTAGTTAGCTATAGAAATAGTTTTATAAAGTCATTGCCCTCTTAAGTGACTATTAGATTGCCCTTGATATTTTATGCCTCCTTCAAAAATACAAACCAGTTTATGCTGGGCGTGGTGGCTCATGCCTGTAATCCCAGCACTCAGGGGGCAGAGGCAGGAGGATTGCTGAGTTCGAGGTTTGCCTGGGCTACATAGTAAGCTCAGGGCCAGCCTGAACTACAAAGCAAGGCCCTGTCTCAAAAAAAAAAAAAATACAAACCAGTTTAATCCTACAGATACTCTCCAAACAGTTTTTGTTGTGGCTATATCTTTGCACGCATAATTGCATGCATCTTAGGAAATTGGGGATATACGTGTCACACATCGATCCTCCTATTTCCTTTTATCTGACACTCCCTTGTATTCTCCCCTCCCTTTTGCCCACATCACCTTCTCATCTCCAGAAAGTCCATCTCAAACATTTTTTATCTGTGTTTTTCTCAGTACTTCTCTCACTATTTATTTTGTAAGGAGACAGTAAGCAACTTCTTATAAAAATCATTTTGTTACCTTGTGGAATTTCAGGTGACAAGACTCCAGATTAGATAGTCTTATTTTTATTAAACTGTATAGATTTCTGGGATTGTGTGCAGAAAACTGCAGTTGTGGAGTATTCAAAACAGGAAGGAAGATATGTAAGGTAGTCGATGGCCTGCTTGCCAGTAACTTCAAGAGTCCTAGTGATGCAAACAAAAGTCCAGGGGTTGAAAATACTCTCTGTAGTATTTTCTGCTATACTCTTTGATTTACAGTCATATATATTTAGTTTTCTTTGTAGAATGTTCAAGGAAAACAACAACACAATGTGTAAGTCAGTCAGTTGTAAAGACAGCATACTCTACTTCCATCTGAATAGTAAACAAGGTGTTTTAAATTGATATTACTTATGCAAATCTAAGTCCAGTAAAACTATGTAGAACATCAAATTGCATAAGTAATAGCTGTACAAAACAAAATTTAGAATGGTAATTTTCTAAACAATAAAATGCTGAGATTCGTAAAGGCATAGCCCATTAGGTTTTTCTCATTTTTTTGTTCTTGGGTTGCATCTTTAGGATATGCTTGTGATACATAATAATTACAATTATCTTAGTTAATTAGTACATCTGCATATCATGTCTTGATCATTTTGAATCACCTCTGTAATCACATCTACACTACTATTCTGTAAGGAGATTGCAGAGAACATTAAAGTGGAAAGGTATCTCCTGTCCCTGGATAGGCAGAACCAATGTTTCTAAAGTGGCCATATTACATATATATATAATGGAGTTCCAATAAGAATAATAACAGCATTAATACTGCTTTTCACAGAACTAGAAAGAAATCCTACTATTTATATAGAGCCAGAGGAGTCACTTTTCAAATGTTTCTTACTCTCTCCAAATATCACATTCTGTGTAACCACTTCTCACCCTGACTGACTTCACTACTTTTACTACACAATGCCTCTCCAGAAACTTTGTTTAAAAAAAAAATTCCATCTTTAGAAGAAAGTAAGCAGACAGCATCAGTAACATGGCAATTATCAAGGTCGTAAGGAGAGCAGGCTTTCACAGAGAGGCATGGCATTATCCTCTGAAAACTTTGGACAGTCACACACGCTACATTATTTTCACCCCATTACTACAATTATCTGTAGTTCCATTAATTCCAGTATTTTCAGTATTTGCTCTCATTTAAAGGCTGATGAATGGTATTCAGTCCGCATACCCAAAATACCCACTTGCAATGTCTTCCTCACTGGGAACCTGTCAGAAGTAATCCTACATAACTTCGGAGAAAATAATTTCACAATTAAAACTATCATCCAGCCTAGCTTTCTGCTTTCAGGCCAGCTGTGGCATATTTGGACATAACTTTCTTTGATTTTTATAACAGAGACCCCTGTGGTCTCACATATTGTGATGCTCTAGAGCAGAACTACACCACCTGAAGACCTAGGACCTTCATCTGCATAATTCCTTATTGCCCCAGAATGTACAAACCCACTGCCTTCTGAGTGACCTCTGAGATACCTGTTACATGGTAGCCTCCGGATGACTCATTACATTACTCAGTCCTGTTGTACTGAATAAAGTTGTGGCAAGCTCGGGTCTTTCATCTTTGCTACTCAGAGTAGCGTGGATCACACCAATGCTCAGCTTCTCTAAGGCTCATTTCTGTCCATTTATTAATTAATTCACCTTGTGCTGTCAGGCTCACAGGAGACTAGAACTTCACTGCAGAGGTTCTAGTTACATCCCATTCCCCTGCTCCCTACAGGAAATTGTGAATATTTCCTACTGTAGAAGAAAGAGCCTTTAAAGATATGCTTGAAGACACTTACTTAAATGTGTTTGATGTAAATTAATAAAAGTAAGAAAGTAGAATAGAAAAGGAAATAGAAGCAAAGTTTAGCATGAATATGACCATCAGCTGAGGGATGCCAGTCACTTTTTGAAGCCAAAAAGAACAGAGACACATCTCCCCTAGAAAGTTCTTATGAAATCAGCACTGTTGACTCTTATCTTTAGATCAGTGAAACTGACTGTGGGCTTCTGACTCCAGAACTCTAAAATAATACATTTCTACTTTAATTCATTGAGTTATGGTAATATGATACACCACTCAGAGGAAATGAATGAATTTTATCAGGAAAACATCAGTGAACACACTGTCTTCACGCAGTTTGAGCAGTCTGTGCTAAGCATGTAGACCAAGTGCTGGATCCAGAGGATAAGCTTTCTGGCCATCAGATAATTCAAATAATGCTTATAGCCTCTGAAGAATAAGAAAAAAATCCCTTTAATGAGTTTTTTGACTCCTTTCAACTCATTAAAAAAGAATTATGGAACTCTTTTCCAGTTCTATCCAAATAGATAAAAATCCTTGAGAGTAAACACAGAAGATTAAAGAAAGCTAAATTTTCCAGTATGTGGTCTGTGAAGAAAATAATGACTGACATTTTCTAACTGTTTTGGTAACAAGAAAAATTAACTTCTGTTTTTGCTGCCACGTGTGTGTGCATATGTGTGTGTGCATGTATACACACACACATAATTATCTTCTATTTCTACTGGTCAAGGCTTTGTTAAATGATGCATAAGGGCCCTTACAATTTAAAAGGCAAAATATATGCAAGTCAATATTTACATAGCAACTGAACTGGAAAGGTTGTTTCAAACGATTCTTAAACTTAGCAGTTGGAACCTAAAATGGTAGATACCTTCGTGACATTTAGAGTTTGGGTTTAACAGATCATTAACACTTTCAGAAGTTGAAGGGAAGATGGGTGAAGTCAGCATTTTAGGAACAGAAACAAATGAAGATAGCATTTTAAATAATAATAACACAAGTAAATGGAAAGACAGGAAGTTGAGTTTAATAATTCATGCATAACTTTCATGGAAATATGGTAGATATACAATATCAGGCAGTTTTATGAAGAGTTAAACATTTTGAGATGTAACAATACAGGCTGTATCTTAGAGTTATGATTCTATCTTTCATTAAATGTCTTTTAAATATGTTTATGTCTAACCTAGTAAAATCGTTTCTCTGTACTTTAGTACCTTCTTGAGAAAATTAGAAATAATAGCATATACTTTAAAGACATGTCCTACATGTAGTATGAGAATCTCAATGTGAAAATATTTAGGAAAGTGCACTGAACGTAGTAGAAACAAATGAAAATTATTTTTCTGTCTAATTTTCTATAGCTCTAATTTGGGGAATTAGAATCACCAATGTGAATAAAAAATCATTCATTGACTTTAATGTTACAACACAAAGTTTTATAAAAACCTCTGTCTCCTCTAAACTTTTACTCAAAAATGAAGAGTCTTACTTTAAATAGGTAAACAAAAACTCGCTTGACAGTGGAATGACTGTCAATTCTCTATACAGTTCATATTCTTCTGTGCCATGTGACATTAACTAGTCCCTTGAAGGTAATATTTGCATTTATGTAGAATGACTTCAATATTTTTTTTCTTTTTGAGACAGGGTCTGGCTTTGTAGTTCAGGCTGGCCCTGAGCTCACTATGGTGCCCAGGCAAGCCTTGAACTCAGCATTCCTCCTGCCTCTGCCTCCCGAGTGCTGGGGTTACAGGCGTGAACCACCACGCCAGGATTGTGGGGTGTGGTACTGATTGCTGGTGGGCGTGAGTCACCACACCCAAAATCATATCATTGTATGTGGTTGCTGGGATGAACCAGCGAACTTGTGCCTGCTAGGCAGGTGGCAGAACCACTGAGCTAAATCTCTGGCCCAGTATTTGACATTTATATTTAATGGAGTACTATCCTCCTCATAAAGAAGGATAAATTCATGTCATGTGTAGGAAAATGGAGATAAATTGAGACCATTATGTTAAGTGAAGTAAAGCAGACACACAAGCCTAAATGTTGTGAGGTTTCTCTTATACATGAAGAGCAAAATATAAATATAATAGCAAAATTAAAGGTAGGTAGTAAGAAGTAGGGAGGCAGATTTTATTCAAATACAAAGATCAACAGATGCAGGTGGAAGGGCGTTAGAGAAAAGGGGGCTCAAATAAGAACTGAGATGTACACAGATACCAACTATCCAAAAGAAATACAGCCATTATATAGTGACAACATGTACTAACAGCAAAAACTGAACTAAAACCTAAAATAAAGTTGTAAAGAAAATAAAGTTAGTTGACAGAGAAAAAGGGATGTTGAGAGTATGACAGAGAGCAGCTTTGTTGGCAGTTTAGACGTGGAAGTTCTAGAGTTAGCAATGATAATCACCAAGTGTTTAAGAGCTCTTCCAAGCAGCTTGCATATGAGCAATCACCTAAATGGTGAAAACTATGGGTAATGTGGGGATTACAGTAAAGTCTTTGGAATCCAGCTTATGTGAGTCTTTGGGCAAGTTGCTTCCCCTATTTTAATTTCTAACTTGTAAAAATTAAGAGAATACTCTTTTTATAGGTGTGCTGGGACATAATTATTATTGCTCATCTAGTGTTACAACTGGCACCTGGAAGGTGATCATTATGGTGATTATAATTATTGAGGTATGGGAAGTTGCTTGTGAGAAGAACAAGTTCCCAACTGAGCACATGGAAGAGCAGAATCAATTAGTTATTTACACGCGTGCATAAAAGAGAAAAATAAGTTCTAAGTAATAATAGTAATGTCTGTGCAAGGTTCCATGAAGAAGCATGAGAAAGGCATTTTAAATTTTAAGAGGCAAAAACAATACAGTGCTCTCCATTGTTCAAAATTGGAATTTATGTAACCTTTTGTAGCTTTTACTATAGGTACAGTGGAAATTGTAACTTGATCAGCTAAATGCCAATTTATAAGACATATGGAGTTGTGGCAGTTCCTTTAATTGGTATTTTCCATCTGCTGCTACTGTTAGATTCCAGATAGTGAATACTCCAAGCCTACATCCCAGGATAACTATGATTTTGGAACTCTGATAGCAAATTCATAGCATGAATGATAAAGAAACTTGTAATTTTAAACATCTAGAATTTTGAACTTGTGTTATTATGACAAAACAGATATTCTAATTGAAGAATTTTTGTAATTCAATTAAAGTGTTAAAAATGCAGGCACACTTCTAATACCAAATTGTTCAGTTGGCCTCTTGAAAGAATCTGTTTATTCACTTTTTTCCTTTCAGTACATATACATTTTAATAAAAGTAAAAGCCTTAACTTATTCGAGGCTAAGAAAAAACTAAAATGTACTCTTTTTTGTATCATTTAAAATTAGGTTATTTAGCAGGGTGTGGTGGCTCACACCAGTAATTCCAGCAATCAGAAGGCAGAGAGGCAGGAGGATTGCTGTGAGTTCGAGGCTAGCCTGGGCTACATAGTTATTTCAGGGCCACTCTGAATTACAAAGTGAGACATTGTCTCAAAAAAATTTTATATATATATATATATATATATATATATATATATATATATATATATACACACACATACATATGGGTTATTTAGAAGTACCATGAAAATTTTCATCCTATTTGGAACATGTTAATGGCATAGGGATCAAGAAACTTAGCCAGAATGTTCTAGTGAAAAGATGAACAAATAGACTCACCTAGTAACACAACACACATTCAAAGAGCAAACAGCACCTGAACTAGAAAACCAATGATCCTTCAGCCCAAGAACAACTTATCAGCTTAAAGATAACACTGCCTTTTGAAGCTGTCGGACAAAATGCTGAGATAATGATTCAGCATTATCTAGGAACTGGAGACTGCCAAGTCTCAAAGGAAGAACTGGTTGATCGGAAACTGCTTGACATGTAGGAAAGAGGTAGAAAAATGTTGAACACATAATTCAAGGGGCTGAAGCTGTGGGATGCATAACCTGAAGATCAATAGCCTCAAGCGACAAAGAGCAAAGGATCTTAGTCTTGACACTAGGTTCAGTAGTTAAGAGCCACAGGAGCTAAAGCTCCTGTATTGATAGGTACAAAAGAGGTAGACTTGACAATGCTAAATACCAGACAAATATTTTTGAGATCTGTTGTGCATTACTAATTGTCAGGAACTTGAGAAGTAAGAATTGACGGACAGGACTCCATGGGCACTCTGTGATCTTCTTTTCAGACTGTGTCCTGAATGGTTGATACTGCAGAAATGCTTCAGACCTTAGTTAAAAATTTCCAAGTCGTCATGGAGCCATACTACACCCAAGTTTACCTGGAGATTTGGGTAGGAATGAAGCTGATGAGCTTCACTGTGTACAAAGTCAGAAGTGCTGATGAAGGACATGAAGCTTTAAAACGTTCAAATCCTGCATCTGCTCAGCATTAACCAACTCCTGAGCACAGTCTGCCTGTAAATTGAAGCGAGCTGTGTCAGCTGGGAGCACAGAGCATTGCTGTGCACCTGCGTAAGTAGCGTTCGCTTTGTGTTATGAACAAAGGCACCTGTGAGATGCTCCATCCATCCTAGGGCTGTTTTGTGAGTCCCGTCTCAGACCCTTGGTTTGTAGTAGCCATCCCCAGACCCCACACACACAAAGAACCTTCGGAATGAGTAGCACGTGGCTTTGTTGCTCACCACAGGGCTTGAGGGGTCTGGGTCTCGCACTCACTCAGATTCTACTAGTTAATAAACATCTATTCAGCAAGTAAAAAAAGTAATTGACGGTGAAACAGCCAACTGTACATCAGGGTCTGGAGACAAAGTAAGTAAAGAAGAGTAACAAGAGATGTCACAGGTCGTGCCATCCAGCTGGAGGAGGGTCTGTCAGATCTCTGAGGAGACGTCAGCGAGCCAAGTTCAATGTTAACTGATCAAGCACAGAGCATCCGTGCCATTCCGATCAGTAGAGCAGGGAATAGTAGATAAGGTAGCACGAGTTTGACAAGAACACCCTCAAGGAGTGAAACTTGCAAAGCTAGGTATAAATATAAATCTCTCCTCCTTTAAATTTTGGGTGTTGGATAGTTTGCCCTGGTGATAGAAACGTGAACAGCAGATGTTGGGTGGCCTGATAAAGTCTGGTTAGGCCTGTCTAAGTCTCCATAACACTAAGAAATATTTTGTATGGACCCTGATGGCTCTATATAAAGATGCATCAAGCAGAAGCTATGCATTATTCTACAGTACTGTGTGGCCAGGCAAGATGACGTCTGATCCACCTGTAAAGTGCAGTGGACAGCTTCCATAACTCTGCAATCCATATTTTACTCTTATTTATCATGTATGAAGCTCAAGGCCATGTGATGTAATCACTTGTGTATTTTCCCAGCTTCGCTGTTGTTCCCACCCTCAATAATGCTTGGTTAAAAGGAGTCCACTTGACTGGGTGCTCACCCTATTCATTACTTGTGAGGAACAACATAGTTATGCAGGTGAAGCGTCCAGCAGTGAAGAAGGATCCAAATGATTTCTGAGGGAAGTGTTCATATCCTAAAATAGCTTCCACATATCAAAACCTATTGAATTCTCCACATGGAAAATATTATGTTATTTTCTACTTTTATACCCAGCTGAGAATCTAATTGTGTGATATTTTCTGTATAGTTACCTTGACAACTTTCCACAAGCATCTTAGAGTACAGTTTGAAGGGCTCCACTCTAGGAACTGAAATTTTATTTAAGAGTTGAATTTGATTTCCAAATGGGAAGAAATGTGTTTGATATTTCTACAGGTTAATAAGTATACAGCATGGTTTCTTTACAAGTAAAAAAAGGTCATATATTCTTGTTAGTGTTGTTGAACTAAAGAGATAAATAAGATACTGATAGCTATTAGCTTGCTCACTAACATTCCAAAACTCAGGTATGTCTTCACCTGAGAAAATTTACTAGGAGGCTTGGGTGTTTGATGATTAAACTGAGCAAGTTTTAGACAAAACTCTAGTATCACTATAAAGAGTGGTTTCTTCTCTAGTATCACTATAACTCTAGTATCGCTATAAGGAGTGGTTTCTTCTCTACTTGAGAAGAAAATCAGTTTCCTTTTTTATTTTAAAAATATCCCCCAAGATGCAAGTTAATACTTGCAGATCCATTTTCTAGAGGTAATTACATTCTAGAACCAGAAGTACTTCTTAACCTTATTCTCAATTGATTAAAGATAGCCTAAATGAGTTTAAAAATTCTAATCATTTACTTAGAATCTTAGAACTCTGTTGATAATACCTTCAGTGGATATGTGACTGTTAGACAAAAGTCCCATTTTTCTCTTAGTCTTTGCTAAAGCATCTGGAGGCTTGATGTGTTTGCTCTTCTCTGTGAAAAGATATTGAAAAATTCTTTTGGAGAGTTACAGGAAAACCGAGACCTCCCACACTCATGAAATCATGCACAAAGTGGGGAGAGGAAACGTACAAGTAAACACATTTGTGACATGCGTTTATCTTTTAAATGTGAAAAAAGCATAACATACGATGAAGATATCATCCAAGCCCCTCCACCTCTGAATTTCAAGCTTCACTTTAGATGTTGAAAGAAAAAAAAAATGTTTGACATTTCACATTGGGATGTGCACATTTGAAAGTGGCTGTTGCACATTCTTCTTAAAGAAACCTTCAGATCACATCAGTATGTGGCCTGGTACTGGTAGAAAATAGCAGAGGAGATTGGAGTCGCTGAGGGTTGAGATAACTTTGAGAAGTCTCTGTGACATTTTCCCATCTCATCTAAAAACTCTTGATAAATGAAAGTTTTCAAGCTCTTATGTGCTTCCAAAGAAGATTCCTTTTCACACCTTGACAATTCTCAACCGAAAATATTGTATGTGCCTAACCTGGATTCTTCATGATTTAGTACAAGTTTCTTTTAACTTTGTTCTTTGTAAAGTGTGAAAAGAAGTGACAACTAAATAATTTATAAAATCTCATTCTCAGCATGTACGATACTATGTATGAGTTTCAAAAAAAGAAAATCTAAAATCTTACATTTTATCCCACAGTGAATGTACATTTCTTCTTTATACAGGCTGTTGAAATCTACTTGGTAATTGGGACAACCAATGTGGCTACAGTTATTAAAGTAAGTATGGCTTCTTCATTAAGAATTAGCCATTAAAGCCTAGGTCAGATGCAGGACACAAAACAGAGAAGGTTGTCATGATCACTCTATTTGTTACGCTTTGACCATAAATGCAGGAGAGACTCAATGAACAATCTAACTACATTAGTCACCTTTCTGTCACCAAGGGAAATAGCTTCTCAGAATGGATGCTCAAAAAATTTGAGAAAGAAATTTCACAAGCCAAAATATGCCCATTCTATGTATTATCTAATCTTAACTGCACTTTGAATAATATAGTCACTTTTAAAAGAGTGAGTAGTAAAATATGTAACATATTTTCTTATTAACAAAGCACATTTGCTGTGATGATAGTGAGCCCCTCAGTTGTGGGAATTTTAATCTGTGGTATTATTATTGACTTTTCTCTTTGAGATTTTTTTCTTTTTTTGAAAACTAACAACATAATCAAAATTCACTAGTATATCATCTGCCTTTGCCGGGCGTGGTGGCTCACACCTGTAATCCCAGCACTCGGGAGGCAGAGACAGGAGGATTGCTGAGTTCGAGGCTTGCCTGGACTACACAGTGAGCTTAGAGCCACCTGAACTACAAAGTGAGACCCTGTCTCAAAAAAAAAAAAAATTCACTAGTATATCAAATTGTAACACTGAGAGTGATGTTAGCAACTAGTGACATATAGTGAGATAAAATACCGTTTAGAATTCAAATTCAAAATCTCTCTGTCTTACTAGAAGTGAGATCTTGACTAAGACTATTTATCTCACTGAACCTGTTTCTTCACCAGTAAGACAGATCTAATGTTAACCACTTTTTAATTCATGAGAAAGATTATAGCTAGTATTTATATGATATGTCGCTATATAGAATAAGTGATACATTTAAACAAATAATTCTTCCAGAGGGTACTATACAGTGGAACTGAAATGTTTGAAAATCAATTAGAGGATTGTAAAATGAGACTTGATAGCAAAAAAGAAAGAAAGAAAGAAAAAAAGGAAACAAAGCTTATTTGTACAGGGGTGAGATTGTAGGAAGGGCAAGGAAAAGGGGAAAAATAAGAACTAAGATGTGTCAGGTACAGGTACAACTTCTCAATGTTAAAGTGATCATACTGTATACATAAAATGTACCGATAAAATCAATTTTAAGAAAAGACATCAAGGGCCGGAGGGTTAGCTCAGTGGTTCTGGCGCCTGCCTCGCAAGCGCAAGGTCCTGAGTTTGATCCCTGGAACCACATACAATGCTGGGCGTGGAGACTCACGCCCACCAGCAATCAACACCGCATACCACAGTGCCGGGCGTGGTGGCTCACGCCTGTAATCCCAGCTCTCGGGAGGCAGAGACAGGAGGATTGCTGAGTTCGCGGCAGCTTGCCTGGGCACCATAGTGAGCTCAGGGCCAGCCTGAACTACAAAGCGAGACCCTGTTTCCAAAAAGCAATTAAAAAAAAAAAAAGAAAAGACATCAAATGTAATGCAAACAGAGGTGTATTTGTATTTCAACTGTCAAGTAAATATAAATATCCCATACATTTATGACATATGTTAATTCTTGGCCAAATAGTTTGATTTTTCTGAAACTAAGCCTCATCTGTAAAAAATTAGTGTACAACAGAGATGATGAATGTTGAAATGTCAGTTTAAAAGAATTGCTGCTGCATAATTGTTATTTTTCATGTTCTCTATATAATAGTAAATATATCTGTCAGTATTGATAAAGATCGTCATAATGCCTAGTATGGACATTAAGTTCATTTGAAAGATGGTTGTATAATATAGCATTTTCAATTTGAAATTAGCAACTGACAAGCTAGAATTTCAAAACTAGCAATTTTGCCAGACAGGACTATATGGTTCTATTGTTGTCTTCAAGTTGAGAACAAAACTGAGCATGTCTACAGTTTTCTTAACCAAAAAAACACATTGCAATTTTCTCAGTTGTGAGTAAAAAACTTAGATTGGATTTTGGAGTAGTTTGATATTTTCTTTTCAGTCAGTTCTTTCTCAGATAGGTCCTTATTCTAGAAATTGTTGAGTACATTACTAATGCCATGTTCTCTTTTCTTTCTGCAGACAATATTCCATTATATAATGGTCTCTTTATGGTCACATAAGGACAAGGCTGAGCTTCATGCTAAACTTTGGAATACAACCTCTAGGCCAATTATAGCTCTACCATAATGATTTCTCTGTTAGTCAATTTCCAAATGACCACATGGAGATTATCCCTACTTATTTCTTTCTTTGTCCCTTAATGTTAGAATAACACGAAGTTAATATCATTATGTTTTTGAGGGCTCATTACAGGTTACTATGGTTACCTACTACTACTTAAGTTACTATGACTAGGATCATTACATTAAAGATAAATTTTCTGTTAATTGAATCATTTTTTTGCCAATCTCAAATGTAGCCATATCATCCAAAAACATCTTGACAGTCACTTGATCAAATTGCTCATATATGTATGTGTATATTTCCTCTGTAAACTTTTAATATACTTCATAATTAATCCAGAGTTCAAATTTCATCAGTGTTGCATTAAGCAGTCTGCATATCACAGGGGAATAACTAGGTATAAGATATACAGAAATGATACCAATGGGATGATGTGCACCCCAAATTTCTGTTCAATTAGGAAAAAAGTAGAAGCAAACAATTTCACCCAGGTTGAAGAACACCCTTTTAGAAAGACATACAAGTAAGTGGTGAGAACTCCTAGCACACAGGACACGCTCATGAAGACGATGTAGTGTAGAACTACCAGACATAACTTGACCCTGTAGAGTAAGAACAGCTCTTGAGGTGAGGCTGAGTGATCTCTCAATCCTGGGAGGCAGGAGCTTGTTTCTGGATCTTTGTGATTCCCTTTAAGAAGGGTACTGCCAGCCATGAAGAAGAGGCGGGCTGAAACTTGCTGTATGTGTAGTTTATGGGTCTGTACCAGTCCGACATGCAGCTCAGAGGTTGGTATCCATCACACAGGTGTCTTTGTGGTTGATGATCATAAGGAAGGTAGCTCGGTAGTGGACAACTAGGGGTCAGGTATCCCTGGTGACCTGGAAAGTGGCAGCTCAGTGGTTGTCTACAGAATGCTGGATGACAGAAATTGGAACTATGTACTGTGCCACGAAGACAGTTAGCTCCTTGATGGGGTCCAGACACGTGAGAAGCAAGCGGAGAGCAAGCAGAAAGGTGAGCGGTACACCTCTCACCACTGACTGGTGGGCAGCTCCTATGTTCCCAATAGGACTCCTGGCATTTGGGTGGTGAGCTGCTTTCCAGGCTGCCATTTGAAGAGCAGGGCACATCTCCACAACAGAGGTCACTCAGTGGAGTGGCAGGAGAACAAGATTTCCTAAGGGAGGGGAAGCTATGGTTTCATGAGCAGCGATTGTCATTAGACATGGGGAAGACAGGCGACCAGGCCTTGATTAAACTGCAGAGAGCAGTTGCCGAAGGGTGGTTGTTACCTGCTGGACTTTTCCTTTATATATCTCGGCTGCTGGTTGTGGGATTCCTGTACCTTGCATCCTCCTGCTCTCGGATTTCAAGACATCTCACCAGAGTGCTATTTAGTTGCTTACCGTGCAGCCCTCCCACACATCCACAAAAGACGTACTCTCTACATTACATTTTTCAAATAACTGTCATTCTGGTACTTCTTGCTCAGTTTTTCTTAAACTATAGCTCAATTGCTTCGTTAGAAATTGTGTTCAGTTTCAGTCTTGACAATTTTTTGAAGTTCCTGTTAAAAACATACTAATAGATAGGTCTATTTGGTAAGAACTCACTTATGGGCACTTTTTCATAAATCTAAAATATGTATTCTTTGATATTTCAAAGTATTAAGAACATATTTTTGAAGTGATAAATGTATAAAATTCTGGATTTGGGAATTGAACCTTAGATATTATTCTCTGGAGGTCTAACAAACTCAAAATATAATTCATCTTTGGAAAACATGGTATGATAATCACTTTCAGCTGTACCTTCCCCATAAAGAATCCTGACCTGAAAAACCTTGTGAATTTTTGCTGAGATTCACACCCCCCCAACACTATCCTTTTATTAGTAGGAAACTAAGGCATTGGCACACATGTTTTAATAGGTGCTGTATAAAGATGAGGTCTTATCTTGCTGGATGCACATTTACATAAATTTCAGCATGTTTTTGCAAAGAGAAAGGTTTATAGCCAGTTCTCATATCACTGTTTTCCAAGGAATAGCTTCCCATGTGTAAAAACTTTTAAAATAGGGGCTGGAGATTTAGCTCAAGGGGTACCAGTAGTGCCAATCGTGGATTCACAAGAGCCCAAGTTCAATCCCCAGTTACTAAAAAAAAAAAAAACCTTTTAAAATGATTCTTATTTTTCCAGTTATCTCACCTAGATAGGTAATTTAATTTAGGATTATTATCTCAGTTTTTATTTCTTCCGCTAACACTTACATTCACAATGTATTCATACATGTAAAGCAGGTGAAAATTCCTCATTTGCCAAAAAAGAAACATGATTTTAGCTTAGTTCTATTGCTGAACCATGTCACTCAATTTCAACCATATTGTGCAGCATAAATGGACTTATATGAGTTCCTTGAGGAGTTTCACTCAAGGAGACCACTGACTGGGTCTCTGGAAACATACTTTCAATCCTATCTACTGAGACATGAAAACAACAGGTCCTCTACAGCACACTTTTCTTGTTCCCAGCTCTCTTTCTGAGTAGTGAAGGAACCAGAGCTGACTTTTGCACCCAGAGAAATTATGGCCTGGATTCTTGTATGCAGTTTTTCTAAGCTTCACTTTCTGAATGTGCAGACTAGGTACATTTAATACTATCTCACAAATACCTACTAAGACTTAATGACAGACAAATACCCAGAAAGAGCTTGGGCATTTCCGCCTAGCATGCCCTCAGTGAAGCTGGCCACACCGTTGGCTTCCCAAGCTGTTCAGCACAGCTATCACAGCCAATATAGAGCTCACTGGCATGGCTTCTTAGATTACTGTCAGCCAGTGCCTTGTTAAATAGTAGTTTGTAGCAAAATAAACCTTTCCATACAGAGGAAGTTGTGCATTCTTTAGCCAAAAGTGCACAAAAGTACACTGCTAGAAAAATATAAAAATCTCTCATGACTCACTTCCCCACTGACTATGACTATACATCTATTCCCACATTATGTGTTTCAATAGTTTATGCAAACACTTATAATATTGGGAGCATTATAAAGGTATTTTGTGGTCTTTAATTAAACTGAAAACAGAACAAGACAGATTGCAATACTTCTTATTGAAGAGAGGTGTCTGTCCTAATTAACAATTTGCTTCTTCCTCTTTAGATTGAATCTTTAAAAACTTATGAAAAATAATTCAATAACCATTTGCTCCACAAAAGGGCTATCACAGGAAATACATTTATTCTAATTCTTAAAAGTGATGTTCTCTAAAAACATATAAACTTCAGACAATGAAGTTCTCAGATATACATAGAAGTTTGGGTTCCCATGGTTAACATGCACTTATTTTTTGAACTTGCCAATAACCACCTGTGAAATTGAGCTGTTGTGTTGCTGGATCTAGTATTCTGGGTTCTTCTTCTCTGTAACTAGGTTTCAACCATTGAATAACCAAGTGCAACTAACCGTGCATCAGTGTAAACAGGGTGTGATTTTTCCTTTTGTTATTTACTCACTGTATAAGTCCATATTTAGTAAAGTAAGTAATGATGACTTACTTCTTATATACTATAAGGACTTATATGGGGAAAATGTCATAATTAACAGAGTAACAGAAAAGAACTCTCAGCTAATAAATATTTAATTCCTATGTAAAATGGCATTGCTTTGTTGCAAATGTGCATGTGCATAGATGTAACTGCTTATGTCTGGAAGGTTTTTCTCTTCTTTTTCATAAAGAATCATATTCAATGATATGTTGTAACACTTGCCATAAACTGCTAAATACTTATGAATTAAATATAAGTTTATTATGAAGACTATGAATCACACAAAAACAACACCTTCCTGAAGTCATAGATACATGAATCATCAAGGTCTTATGATTCTTAAAATGTGATATGTGTATATGGAATATATAAATTACTTATAGGGAATATGCAAGATGGAACCGGAACATCTTCCAACAGAAAGTAAGGATTACTAAAAACAAGACCAGTATGCTACATGTCAAAGAGGCACAAAAGCCAAATGAAACAGGTCTTATGATTCAAACTGGATCGACTTAAGCAACAAATAAGATGTACAGTGTTAGATTATAAACCAGTGTATAAATATATATCCACGTGTCCACGGTAATGTTAAGAAAGCATTGCATAAAGAAAAAGCAGGGATTAATACACAATTGTCTCATGCAGAATGATTCCAATCAATGTACTTAAGCTTCTCCCTCTTTAAAGAGATAGAGCATGACTCTCACTTAAGTGTGAAGTGTACACAGTATCTTCTGTCAAAAAGCCCTGAGATGCCAGGACAACACGAAATAACTCCCAAGACACCCTTGTGTAGAACTTCTCCTGGGCTTCTGTGAGATGTAGACGTTATTAAGGGGCAGATGTCCTACTGAAAACCTGCTATCGTGTCTCTTCATGATAGCCCTCTCTATGTCTTCTCCACCAGCGTGTACTTTTATTTTTGTTTTTTTTCTCCTTTCCTCTTTTTCTCAGCCCAAGTGTGCTCTGAAGAGCCAGTTTCTCCCTTATCCCTTATCCCTTCACTCTTCACTTTTCAAATAAGCATTTGGCACTGTTTGTGGCCTGTTTTATTTATCCTTTGTCAAAACTAGAAGAACCTGGAATATATTTAATTGAGTCACTTTTAACAGCACTACCCAATGATAGTAGTAGAATCTAGCAAACACTGTCACAAACAGAAGTGATCATAGTTAAAATTTATAGTTGTAAGTCCTATTGATCATGTATATTCTTGATATGGAACTCGGTGGATTTTCTCCTGAAAACTCAGAATTAGAGTCTGACCATGAAAAAAAAAAATAGAAAATCTACATTGCAAACATTGTGCAAAATTCTTGAGCAGTGCTCTTCAGAATTCTCAGGGACATTAAGACAAGGAAAATTTGGGGACTTTTTGTGGCAAAAGTAGCCTAAGAGACATCATAACTACTGCTCTGATATGTCTGAGTTCTGTATCATGAAAAGAATATTAGCTAAAAACTAAAGAAGTCTCATTGAAGTGTAGATTTCACTTCATAGAAATCTACATTGCTTCATTAATTGAGAGAAATATAAATACCAATGTAAGTTGTTATTAACACGACAAATTAGATGTGGGGTTTATGGAACACACTACATTCATAACTTTTCTGTAAATCTCAAACAAATCAAAAATTAGAGATTTATTTAATTTGAGAAATGCAAACAATGGGTTAAATTGTTTATTATTAACAAACCAAGCCTTATTTCATGTTTTGGTAAGATAATACCATAGGAAACTGAGGCTTAATATTATGAAACAAGCCACTATTTAAAAATGACTTTTAATATCATTAAAATCATTAGTGTCAACACCAGGGAGGATTGATCTATAGTATACATCTTCATAGTTCACATCATTTATTTGGGGGAAGATTTCTGAAGCAGGAAAACAATTTTTTTTAAATGATAAGTTTAAAACTTGATTCAATTTTTCCACGTTACAAAGTATTAATAAACATAGGTTTTATGACATTTTACCCTAAATTTCTTATTATTCTTCTGAAAAATAAGCAGGCAATTTTAGAAATCAGGTTCTTTTTTATGTTTATGACATACTTATTGATTTATTTGTTTTACTATTTCTTTTCATAGTATATGTTTGCAGCGCATAATAATTACATTCATTTTCAGGACTTTGTACATGTAGGTACATAACACATTTTAATTTACTTTTTATCTTTCCCCTCTCTTCTCTCCCTCCTCCTTCCATCCAGTTTTAGCCCTCTTCCTTTTTATTAAAGATCTGTACCCTTGTTTCCTATTATCTACTTTTTATTCACTGTTTATTTAGATTTTGTTTCTCACATAAGAGGAACCATGCAATATTTAAGCTCGTGTGTCTGATTCATTTCACTTAACCTCAAGGTGCACCCATTTTTCTTTAGCCTCAAAGAGGAAGTTACATTATTGTGC